>CAJPIZ010001659.1:0-15855 GCA_905368565.1 Medioppia subpectinata | reverse complement strand
CCAGTAGAAAAAAGAGGCTTATTTTGCTAGCTTTGCAAATAAGTTATTCTTTTGGCTTCTATTGTGTTTGAGTTGTTGCGGAAGTACTTCCACCCTATGCTGCATTTCATATTATTCAATTATATAATTCCGGTTACTAGTTTTGGCTTATTAGGAATTATAACATTTGTGCAATTGAAACAATTAAAACTTTGGCAAAATATAACAAATATTGAGATTAAACATAAATTCCTGGTAATCTGCAACTGGACAAAAATTCATATACACCAAATCGAATTTAAGTAAATAAAGTAACTTTTTTTTAATAAAATAGACTTTATAAATTATAATCCTCAAGATAATTTTGTTAAATATAAGATATTGCCAAATCGGTTAAATATACCATTCTTCTCATATGCTATATATATTTATTTGATAAATAATCTAATTTAAAGAATAATGTAAAGTTAATTATGTATAGTTAATCTCTACAAAGCCAATAATATTAAAATAAAATTCATTTCTTATAGATTGACTTGAAATATATCCATATTTAAATAAATCCATATTTATAATAAACGGTTTTTAATGAGTTAATCATAAAATAACATTTACTAAATAATTGATATATACGCTAAATGAGAACAATAATTATATAATTAGACATAATTAAACTTACTCATATGAGCCCAATCGTCCAGATTTGTCAATGCATTTAATGTCTGTCCGACACTTATTCTGCATTCATTGGAAATGTTAGCATTTTGTGCCAAAATATTAAAATTATAACCATAATCGATATTTAAATGTTTACTCCATTCTTTGGTCGCATCAATCAATTCACTCCAAAGAGCTTTACTTTCATTTACTGTAACATCAATTCCAATAACAGGCATTAATATACATATTAATGTAAATGCATTACAATTTAACAAATTAAATATATTCATTGCTGAATATATTACACAAAAAAGAATAAATTCACAATTAATTTAACTGAAAGCTGTTTGAAAACTAAATAAACAATTGAGAAAATGATTGACTCTTTGGAAGCGATCACTAATGAAGTGTGAATTGAAAGGAAGAGTGAAACCTCTCTCCCAATACCATATATTGTACAATAAGTTTATACACTTATCTCTTACTTAATTCGAGTTTCAGTCAAACATTTCTGTTTTACTACTCAAACAAAACGAGTTCTTCACAGAAGTCTAGTTTTCTAATTATTGTTTTACAGTTACAATACTTTTTATCATTTCGTTAGCAAATTCATTCATCACAACAATTCTTTATATCATACTCTGTACAGTAGTTGTCTGTACAGTACAACCCCCAGCATATCATTCCAACCAGTATAGTACTGTATAGAAGGTACGCACATTAGTGTGGCATCAATTATTGCATAACTCTCAGCATAAAACAGTGCATTTCATTTCAACATTTCACCCTTTTTGTGTGCAATGTGTGCAAAATATTTGCTTTGTCCTATTAGAGTGATTAACCGTACCGGTTTTCCAGGACAAGTCCCTGTTTGGCACATTTTGTCCTAGACGAGTTTTCACAAGTACCATAAAACGTCCAGGGAAAATTCCATGTCACAAAAATGTACATAAGAAAAATTATGAAATGTCTTGCATTATCCCGGAATTTTCAATAAGTTATATAACCTAAGTTATATAGCGAGTAATGTTTCAAAAAAGGAACAAAGAATGATATGAAATCACACCTCATTAAGAGCAGGATTAAGGAACTACTGTACTAAACGGTCCATTCAATAACACTTCCATCACAATTATATTCTACTATATTTACCAATAATATTACAATTAATGAACTTTCAACTCAAATAATTTTTTCAGAAACTATTTCTCTAAAATTGCACAAATATTTTCAATGTATGTAAAAGTGCACAAAAGGTAATATTATATAAAGTTATAATGTTCATATAACTGGAGTTAAGAGATCATTTATTTAGTTGACAACGAGTGATCAAAATAACTCATTACGATTGATCTGTTTTGGTTGAGTTGGAGATCAATTAAACAAACATTAAATAAATTGTTCAAAATGACAATCTATGAGTTAAATAACGATAGAAATGTTTAATCACCATGACCATTTTATTACAAATTATAAATGGTTAAATAACAAATTGGTAATAGATAACTAATTATAATTAATTAAGATAACTTTTTAAAGCATTTTAATATTTAAATAATATTGCTAAAATGCAATCGGTATTACAATTATTGATATAATAAAAATAGTACATTAATAAACAGCGGAATAACAGGTAATAAAAATGTTTAAATTGTTGAAAAACTTTTAAAAACCGAGACTAGTGTTTGCAAAGGAGCTAACAATAATTGTTTTACATTAATTATTAAACCCTATTTTATTAATCAACGGGTTTTATTGCAAGCGAATGTTATTTTCATTGGATTCTTGCTGTTCTCCTCATTTAAAAAAAAATTACAACAATTAAAATATTTTTATCACCTTTTATTCCGCTGTTTATACATTAATAATAAAATCACAACAAATCTAAATCATATTAATTTAGAATTTAAATTTTAGATGGTGAATAAAATTGTTTAAGAAAACACGTTCAAAAAACACCAAAGAATCAAAGAATATTGTGTTCATAATAGACATGTGCTGTTTGTGACACATGTTATACACTTAGACCACACCTACAGATGATGTTATTGTGAGCGCAGAGACTATCGAATATACCATAGACTCAATGGAACCCATTTTATCATCAAATATGCATATATTTAGTCATCGATTCTTTTGTATAAACAACTCATTGTGTTTTCCTCAATTTAAAAGTGACATAATTATTTATTATTCAACTTATTCCTAAAATATGCACCTACATCATTTTATAATCAGCATATAGTTTTGTGACTGTTATGTGATAGTTGTGTGTGAAATGAATCTATAAGAATTGCCAAAGTAAACACTGGGTGTACAAGATATATAAACTGTAAATATTATTTATACAACACAGTATTCATAAGTTACTCATGTAAAGGTTAATTAATATAAGGTATCGAGTTTAAACAAAAATCATGCTTAAGATTTAATTAATAATTGACATTGCACAGTACATGGAGATGACCATGCTCATTCAATCACAACATCTACATACAATTCAGCTATTCAATTCATTTGGTGTTTATTTTTAAACATAGATTTTCTCAATTATTTAAAATAGTCACTCAATGCTTATAAAATAACAGTAAGTACATAACGTGTTTATAAAAAAATATGCTTAATTAATATTGTATTAATTATTGGTTACATTAAAGTGTTTGTATATTAATGATAAATAATAGACTGATAAGTAGAGCAACCAATGGACTCATTTAATATGCAGACTAGTGTTAGAACTACGCAAAAACACTATTCAACTAATGCTAAACACCTGTACAATAATTATGATAATTTGTAAATTGATTATCCTTTAAGAAAATGAACACATCATTGAGATTTGATGAATGAATTGGTCTCATAAGTAATGATAAGTATTGTCACAAACAGCACATGTAATGTACAAATAAGATACTGTTATAAATATGTGAGAGAGTGGCCGTCATAAGGGCTTTAACACATGCATTACGTGTTATACATGTATAAGAATACGTTAACTACATTATAATATACGCTAACTATTAACACAGTGTAAACACGTATTTTACGTAATATATGTGTTTACGCCCTTTTGATCGCTTCTATGTTTGATTTGTTATGAATACAGTATTTGCAAATTGGAAACAATGTGTGAAATGTGGTTCATATACAACATATACAGTACTGTACAGTGAATACAATGACAACATTGTTATTGTTAGTGCAAAATGATTGCATTGATTGCAAAAGTGATTCAATGAATTGAAGCGATCGCTATTCTGGTCAATATCTAGTCAATGGTGTTGTGATAGTCGTATGAGTTATGCCTCGCATTACATTAACGCGAGTTATATTAGTCGTGATTTTGATCACTTGTGTCACTCTATTAGCAGTGGATGTTTGGTTTGAATTGCAATTCATTAATTCAGTCAATACTAGTCAACACAACAATGAGTTGAATCACAACCAACTCATTGTGTCGGCAAAGGAGCCAAAGGATGCGCCCAAACATTCATCACTACATAATAGCGTTACAAATGACTTAATTGATGGCCATTTGAATGAGAGGTCGTTGAATGGGTTGAATGGGAATACAAATCGACACAATTATCGCTTGAATGTATTGAATCACAATTTGAATGCCGATAAGCCGTGGTTTATGGCGAACGGCAGCCGCAGACCCACGAGTCGAATGGCGGATGCGTTGGCCCTCTGGCCCGAAGACCACACCACAGACCACACCGAAGACCGTATTGTGAATCAATTGATGTATTTTCCCGCAGACTATAAGCCATCGTCTAATGAATTGAAGAAAATAGTGCTATACCTGGGAAGAGGCGGTTGGAATGATGTGCCAATGGGTCGCACAAAGTTCGTGAGTGACAAGTGTCCGGTCGACCGGTGTTTCCTCACTTCCAACGCGGCCGAAGCGCCCGAAGCGGACGCCATCTTCTTTAAAGAGCGTTTCCAATGGCCTAAACACAGGCGACCTATGCATCAGATTTGGATACTATTCCTGTTGGAGTGTCCGCTTCACACACAGCTCTTCACCCATTTAGGGCACCGAGTATTCAATTGGACCGCAACTTATAGACACGACTCCGATATAGTGGCGCCCTATGAAAAGTTTGTGCCCTATTCTCAAACAATACCAAAACAAAGTGCACTAAAGGTAATGCACATCACATTCACCTCTATATTTACATTTAACAACAATTGGTATTCTTATTAAATATTAAGTTTTATTTATCTAATAATACAATTCATGAAGGTAATTCTTTAAATTGAAGTTGATCAAAATATAATTTTAGAGTAAGTTGTGTAGAGTAAGTGTAATAAACTATTAGTACCGTTTTCCCCACATATGCATGCATGCACTTATATCTGATTTTTGTTGCCCCCATGGAGTTGCTTATATCGAGAGCAGACTGTATATTTTCTAATTTATTGATGAATATCACGAATAATTGAAGGATTAAATACTCGAATAAAATGGAAGAATTTTAAGATTTACTTTAAAGTATGAATTAACGTATAATAAGAGCGGATGAATATGAATATGAAATTGAATGAGTATTTCATTAATGAGTGGATTATATGGTGTTTATGTAGAACTGGGCGGAGGGCAAGACCAAAGAGGTTGCGTGGTTTGTATCCAATTGTGGCGCCCGTAATAAGCGTCTGGAATACGCGCGCGAACTTTCCCGTTATATTGAAGTCGACATTTACGGCAGGTTTGCATCCATTTTAAACTAATGGTTAAAACATGAAAATCTAAAGTGCTTTGCATGTGTTGACACATTGAAATATAAAGTAGTTTTGTTTAATTATTATTAATACCGTATTCTAATTGAAATGATTGAAACAGTTGTGGTAATAAGAAGTGTCCGCGAAATAAAGCCAAACGATGTTTTGAAATGTTGAACAAAGATTATAAATTTTATTTGGCGTTTGAAAACTCAAACTGTAGGGATTATATCACTGAAAAATTCTATGTTAATGGCCTCGGGTTTGTAATTACATTATATTATTTACAAACAATTTTATATTTGACACAAATATTTTATTTGATTATAATTTAGTCACAATTCACTCGATTATAACTTGATACCAATAGTAATGGGCGCTCATCCGGATGACTATCGGCGCTCATCGCCTCCCAATTCCTATATACACGTCGATAACTTTGAATCGCCCAAAGCTTTGGCTAACTATTTACACATTCTGTCAGCGAATCCTCAATTGTATAACAAGTATTTTGAATGGAAATCCAGCGGAGAATTCATTAATACTTACTTCTGGTGTCGTGTTTGCGCGCTCTTACACTCGAAGCACTCTAAACCCTCGCGTGGATATCAGGACATATCCAACTGGTGGTCACCACAAGGCATCTGCAATAATGGCCAACACAATTGGGCACAAGAATCTCACCATTAATTTATTACAATATTTTTACTATATTTTAATTATTGTTACTATTATTGCAATTCTTTTCATTCCTTTTTATTTTTGTTGAAATACTTTTATGTTTTCCAAACACACACAAAATGCATAATACCGTAATTTTGTATTATTTTCTATTTATACATTTAAATTGTTGAATTTTTATTTATTATATATATTTATTTTGCGTTATACCGTAAATATTTTAGTTATTGTTTTAAAATATTTATTAAATGTTTGATTTAAATATTTGTCAGTTATGCAATTTTAATGATTACAATTTTATTTGATAATTTTAATAGATTTTTGATTATTAATTATTATTTAAAGATTGTTGAAAAAATACATGTCATAAAAATGAGTAAAATAGTCACAAAATTAAAATTTCATTTCTCAAATAAGTAAACATTGATAAAAGATATTTAGATCATGTTTATATAAAACCAAAATATTCTGTGATTTTGTAAAAATGTATTTTATATCAAGTGAAACAATTAATAGTAATTTAATAAATCCGATAATATTATTAAATCTATTCAAATATTCTTTGCATGTATTTGTATATCTTGAAGAATTATCAAAATCAAAATTACATTGAAACTAAATTAATTAGTGAGGCTTAATTGTGTAATCATTTTGTAAACTAATAATTATGCTATTTCATAAGTTTAACACCAATTCAGTTATGATGAATGTGATTTATGGGATCACGCGGTTACCCAAGTTTTAATATATTTCAACACATACTCGATCATATTTGATTTATATATTGAATATAATGCAAGTTATTAGTAAAAACTTATTAACGTTACTGAATATAAGTTCAGTCTTCAATAATGACGTTTATTATGAATAAATTTAAATTAATTTTTTTACAGTAGTAATGAAAAACCTAATATATTTGATTTTTATAAAAAGTGTAATATTTGTTAATTTAATTCATTCTAATCATTATATTAATGATGATCACTTTGATGACAATTATGATTACAATCCCTGCAGTAAGTCATAATTTTATATTTGCATTAAATCAATATAATTTGTAATAAAAACTTGTTTTATATAAAATAAATGAAAGCAATGGGAGAGAAAAGCAATTACTATGAAAATCAAGCAATTAGTGTTAGAAATTACGGTTTAAATGAAAATAACAACGATTTTAAAACTAATAGTTATTACAAAGATAGCAATAAAAAGTGGCCGTTTGCTGATCCGCTATACAGACCTCATTTAAAACATACGCATAACGGATACAAATTTGATTTTGAAAACATGTCTTATCACAAGTTTGTTGACTATATTGCGAACAAATATGGCGACGGCAGACACAGACCACCCAATCCGGACTCAACCGGTCCGGGAGGAGACCTTCCCGGAGAGATACCTCCATCGGGTGGCTATTTAAGAATGAGAAGACCTCAACTCAATTCGCAACATTGATATTTATATTCACGTCACCAAAACACGCCTCAAATAATCGTTATGACAAAATATGACATGAATTTTGATATTTTAAAATTACATTTTTAATTTTATTTTTATAATAATCCAGTATTTTATTAATAATTATGGTAAATATTAAAAGTGAATATATAATATAAAAAATAAATATTAAAATAAGATTAACAAGTGATAAGAATTATTATATATTTGAACATAATTATATTATAATTAAAAATCAATTTAATAACATTTTAATATTTTGCAACAAATATAAGTACCGTATTAATATAAACACATGTTTTTATATATTGATTTTATTATAAGCGAATATTTAAATATAATCCCAAATTAATTAATAATAATTAAGAGCATATGGTTGGCCAATGAATTCTAAGCGCCAATCATTTTCTTAACAGTATATCCCGGTATTGAATATACAAAGAGTGCAAATAGTAGTACAAGAAGAAGAAAGCACAAGCCTTTGATTAAAAGCCATTTATAGTTATGCCAAACGACATAACGAATCGATTTGAGGGGATTTAAAACCCATAGAAATGAAGAGTCGGGTCTATTTGGTCTCTCGAGGGGATCGGGTTCTCCCCGACCAAAGCCAACCGGATTTCGTTCCGCTTCCTCTTTAGTCAAGAGTTGGAGTTCGGCCTCAACTTTGCCCTAAATACAAATTGTTGTCAAGTGTATAGCGTATAGGGTATAGATGTGGGGCAGGTGTGGACAGGTGTGGACATACTGTTAGTTCGAGGTGTTCTGGATCGTCCTTGTCCTT
This sequence comes from Medioppia subpectinata, assembly GCA_905368565.1. NCBI lineage: Eukaryota > Metazoa > Arthropoda > Arachnida > Sarcoptiformes > Oppiidae > Medioppia > Medioppia subpectinata. The sequence goes on along the minus strand of CAJPIZ010001659.1, from coordinate 7,568 downwards.
GTTGCCATAGAAAGGCCACCAGCCTTTAATCCGTTTCTGCTTGAATAGGGACACCGTTGGGGTCGACCTGTCATTCTTCAACATATCTAATGAACACAACTTTGCGGTCTTCGCTCCTCTCGGGAAACGATTCAAGTCAAGAGTGATCGCACCTATCGTTGCATACAAACCATAAATACTGGTAATTAACAAATAAGTGAATCAATACCTAGAAAGTCGTCGGCAGAGAAGTGGTCGGCGTCCCACACCTGTAGGAATAGTCGGGCGGGGATTTTGCACTCAGTCTCGTCCCATGAAAATACTGTTTCTTTCCTCGAGATAACAATTTTGTCCTCCGCCGGCAAATACTCAAACGGAAACACAAATCGCCAGTTAAAATTACCCTCACCAGTCAATGAGCGATAATGTATATCGGTACATTGCATATCTTCTGGCCCTTTGAGCCAACTGTATGTTCAAAATAATAACATTACATATTGTGTTAGTTTGAAGTTAAGTACAAACTACAGACCCCTTCACATAAATGTCACTCATTTTCTCTCCCGTAAAGAAGGCGTCATCTTCTAAGAGGACGTCCTCTGTATTCCAGATAATGACTCGCAATTCATAGCTTTTTGGCTTTCGTGGCGAGATATCAATAGCGGGCGGCGGCGCCGGTCCGTCCTTTGCAAACATATCGACCCACATCTCAACCTTTCCCTGTTCTATACCGGGTTTGTCCGGATGGTAGACACTCCGGGTCTCAATGTGTTCGGGAACTAAATCTCCGGTTATATGTTTCCAGTTATGCAAAACAGCTAAAGCCATGTCTTCCTCTGAGATGAGGGGTAATTGTGTGATCACATCATTATTAGTGTCTCCGAACCGGAATGTTGTTAATCCCAATTTCACTTTTTGTGGACTCATTACTGGACCAGAGATCTTATGGTCTTTGCATAGTTTAGCCAATATTTGTGATGGTTTTAGAGAATCGCGCCATTGGTTTGGACCACAACTAATAATTATAATTTCATACCAAATAAATAACAAATTTAACAAATGTGGCAAAGATTACGTTTCATAGACTCTGGAGATACCACATGTGGCCCTATGTTTAGAGTAGAAACGGTTCTCTAAATCAATTTTAGTTTCGCCAATCAGATCATCGGTTCCAAACAGATCCCAATCATATATCTGTATTGTGCACATCGAGTCCTGAGGAAATGTGGCGTCAAATTCAAAGCATCTGGAAGTAACAAGTCATCAAAACATGCAATCTCTTTGCATTTACAATATATTATTTCACTTACTTTCCAAATATTGGATTTAGTTGTTTAGATATATAATTGTCTTTATCGCTAACCCGTTTTGAACCCAAGTTAATAACAATATAAGGATCTGCTTTGCCATTCAAATCTGCCGGATGTAGATCTGATCCCTTAACCACATAAATACGGACCAAAACATTAATCGGTTCATTGCTTGGTGTGAATCGCGATTCAAATATTGAATTGGAAAAGGGATGGCGATATAGTTTGAGTGAACCCTTCAAATGAATTAATTAATAATTAAACAAATGCTAAACACAAATCAATATAAACTTTATTTACTTTAAATATACCACAAAGTCTTGAGAGATCGTCGCTGTCATTACCGTAACGTTTGCCTCTAAATAACTCAAATGATTGAAGATATTCAGTGAATCCATCAAATTGTGGACACAATTCTAATTCATTGGAATATATTTGAATCAAATTTGATGTGTGTTTTGTCTGAACCGGTGTTTTGTCTTTGTTTTTCTTGGGAGACGTCGTCTTATTTGTGGATTTTCTTAGTTTGGAATTCACGCCAAAATGATGTGCAGAGTTGTGCAGAGACTTCTTCGGGTCGCTAAACACGTCCAAAATGGCCGACATTTCGGACACGTTTTGGTGGGTCGTAATGTCAACGGAAGCGAAGTATCGACTCCACCAATCGCTGTTGTCCTCCTCATCAGTTTCGTAAGTATCCGGACTTTCATGTGTCGTATTTTTGAAACCTTTAATCGATCCTTTCGAATGACTTTTGGATACTTTTGCATTCAATTCCACTGACTGTTGAATAGATAACTATTGATCAATGGATACATTGTTTTGAAATATAAAACCTACAAATCCGACGTGTTTTGTATGAATAATGACTTCTTGTTTTTTATAAGAGAACAACTCTTTGGTGGTGTCTTTGATGGCATATTTGGAGAGGGAAGCAATCATATGAGTGCCCACTAACACAAATCGTCCAAAACTTCTGCAATCCATGACACGTATAGTAAGGGGCGGGCAATACATCTCTTGGTCGGGAAGTTCGATATCGATATGTTTGACGGGAATCATAAAATTGGGATTTTTTTTATAGTTTAATATTATCGATGATTGCAATATATTTCCGGCGCATTCAATGTCAACGCGAGGTCTATCAACTGACATAAACTGAACACGTTTTAAGTCTCTCAAACCCCAGAACAGCACTTCTATCCTATATTTGGAAAGTGTGGGCCGAATCGACTCCGGGAGTGGATATATGCCTATTTCGTTGTCATACATAACTGATCCCGTGTTCACGGATGGGGTTAACGAACATTTATAATTGGGCAGAATATCAGGGTATGAATTGGATTTGTGTTTTGATGAGATCTTTAATTAGATTTTCAATTATTAATCTAATAATCTGGTCATAGAAATGATATGATAAATGAATGACAAAAACCTGAATTAATTCAAAACACGCCAATAGCTGACCGGCCGACTCGTCACCCCTCCAAATATCAAACCATTGCAATTGTGGGGTCGAGTATTTCATATCAGAAAATCGTATATAACTGTCTCTGGCAACAGCCCGACCAATAAACTCTGCCTTTCCCTTAAAACATTGTATCCAAATAGTATTTTAATTATTTTAATCATTATATTTAATAAACAAAAATAAATGAAAATAAATATACTTTAAAAGTATGATCAATACGATAATCACTTGTTTTCTAAAAAACACAAATTTATTTACATAAGGAAAATTAGCTAATTCTATATTAGACAAACACAATCCTAGCTTAATATCAAGTTCAAATTGAATTGAATTATATTTACAATTTTCAACAAAATAAATAATATAACATAATTTATGCGTTTTGTGAATCTATTTATATCACAATTGTGTTCTCAACATGTTATGTTTTCTAAATGAAGTTAATCTGAACTTGATACTAAGTTAAAATTGCCGATTATACTTACTATATTTTTTGATATCAATTATTTGTTAAATATTAATATATCTCATAATTGCATAATTTATTATTGAAAACAAATCAGATATACTGTAAATCTTTCTATTTAATAATTAAATGATTAGAGTAATATTTTAAAATGTAAAGTAAAACAAATTTATTTAAGTAAAATATATTAATATTTAACTTGTATGTATATGAGTACTAATTTGTAGATCAAATAGAATACATACCACATTATCTCTATCGTAAATCTCAATGACAATAACTGGAGGGTTAGTTAGAATATCGTTGCGGTCGCCGTAGAGCGTAATGTTGGGGAATATGAGCATCTGATCCCATGTGGGACTCAGTGTTTCTTCGATCACTTCTGTTGTCTGACAGGCGTCCGTCAAAATGACTTTAGCGAACGGGTCCGACAAACCCGAAGAATCGCTAGCAAACAGACTTCTGGCCTGATATATATGCGCTCGCAATTCAAAACTATGTTTGCATTCATAGTATATAGTGTTGGGAGGCATGAGATGAGATTTTTCCGCATTTTCCAACTCATCTAACATACGATATCCTTTTGGCAAACCCTTTGCAAAATATTTCTTGTGCTTTTTATTTCCAATCCAAACATAAATATAAACCATATTCTGTATCAAACCATCAATTATTTCATTTTTCTTTCCTGATAACTGAAAATAATAACACTTTTAATTTGATTTCAAATAGACTTTACATTAAATAGGAAATGATGGCATACTTTAAGAAAAATATTGTGTAATTTAGCGCATGATTTGCCACATTCTTCCTCAACTATAGAAAATAAGTAATGTCTTGTTTGAAGCCTTTGGTAAGCGATTCGCTTATCACCGCATAAAAGCCATATAAATATATCAGGCATTGAATGTTGTGGCTAACCGTAAAACATGTTTAAAAATACAGTTAATTTATATTATTATAACAATAAAAAGAGTTTTGAAAGCCTTACGTCTTTAGCCAACTCTTTAAGATTATGAAGAATTTTGTTCACATGTTTAACTTGGTCTTTGATGTTATTTTCATTGGTATTTTGATTGATATTTTTGGAAGTGTTACAAATGGTCTCGATTTCTCTCTGACACATCAGAACCCTCTCTCTATCAAGTTTTGTCTTTCCGATAGCACTTCCGCCAAAACCTTTGCTTATTGTAAGAAATCGACTGTTTGTAAATAAAATGCAATTTTAATTTAAAATAACAAGTCCACAGCGCGTGCGTCAGAGACTGAAACGTTTATCGTTGCATTAGCAGTGCGTTGGGGAAAAGCAAAACACTATATACCCGTTTATCGCCCCAATTTGCAACATTTTTAGTTATATTGATATGAAAAATAATATATAAAACTTTACTAAAACTTTATGTGTTAATATATAGATGGAAAATGTTGATTTTATAATCCTTTTACTTAGTCATTGAATTAAAATATCTATTATTGACTATAATTTGGGGTATTGTAATAATAACAACTATTTTATTGGTATAATTTTGGGTCATTTGAAAACCTATTATACTATAGAACTTCCAGTGCACTTATTGTTAGAATTATGAAAATGGTTTCATTATTTAAGTTTACACTCGTAGGCACTAGAAACCAAGTTGCTTTAGATTTGGATTATTAGTTTTGATGCTGAAATATTTCAAAGTACATCAGTATATGTAATGTATTCCTATGAACTGTCAACTGTACAATATAGTATAGTGACTATATTATAGTGTATGCTGAAAATGTTCCATAATTATATAAATATATTGGGCATAATATTTTACTTCTAATAAGTTAGAAGCCAACAATAGAAAAAAATTCTTAATCAGATTCAATCCCTATACAAGCATTAGGTACAATGTCGCAATTAGTCTCATAAAATAGTTTATAGTACAGTACTGTACTGTATATACTGTAAGAGTACTCCTTACTCTGACGAGAGATCCAAAGCTTGCTATACATGCCATGTAATGCTATGTAATGCTCGAGTCTCGAGATGTTTTTAAGACACTGTATAGATATTATAGAATACAGTACTGTCTCAAGTTATGGACAACAAATCTAACACATTTAATCTGAAGGTTAGGTATAACTTATATTTATAAAGTATTACATAAGTAACAATATTAGCAGTTGATAGCGTTTATTATTAATCAATTATTAAGCACTAATAATGTATTATACTGTAATAGACTACAATACGATACCGTAAATGTATATTAGATTGATATAAATTTGTTAATAAAGTAAACCTGCAGTCAATCATGAGTTCCTCGAGTACTCCCCTCAGTCGTCGATCGGGATGTGGTTTCTCGACGCGAATCATCTCTTGTACGTCAAGTAATCCAATTTCCAAATTCAAACCAATCTTCTCAATGATATTGCAATTATAGGCACGTCTTCTGTGGTCGGGTAGAGACGACTTGAGATAAAGACACGGCTTCTCTGCCTCTATAGGCAAGTGATAATATTGACGGTCTGTCATCACTGGTCTGATTGGCGATGTCGTCGATCGCATGTCATAATTGTATTGTTGACTAACAAATGAAAGTAAGTTTTGCTTTTCACTGCAGTTATTATTATTATTATTGTTACTATTATTTGCACAATAGAGAGATTTGTCATCAAAGTGTTCATAAGTAGATGCCGTCAAGTCTTGGTTTGAGTCATCTTCTTGTATGCCATCGTTACCGATGGATATTTCATAATGCAATGGTTTGTCCGCATATTTCTTATCAATCATATTTGATTCAAATATTGAGGCAAATAATAGAAACTCTTCTGTTTTCCCATAATTATTCTGTTTTTATAACAAACAATTGTTTAGTTAATGTAAATAAATATATACATATCTTGCAAAACTATAGATTTCCCAATAAGTCAAATAATTATTGTTTCTAAATAATATTTCGGACTAAAATTTGAGGCAATTATGTCTTAATATCTATATATGAGAATTAATTAGTAATTATAAATAAATATTATATGTGTTGACCAGTAGACAAATTTTAGTACTACGGGTCGTAGTTTGAAAATACAGGGCCTCGTAATTATTAGTATGCATTCAATCTATTTTCATATCGATGTCAATTCAAGCGTAAGTTATCGGAATTATTTAAATACATTTNTTAGTACTACGGGTCGTAGTTTGAAAATACAGGGCCTCGTAATTATTAGTATGCATTCAATCTATTTTCATATCGATGTCAATTCAAGCGTAAGTTATCGGAATTATTTAAATACATTTAAATGTGACCAGGCCTGATTTTTGTTACCTAATCTAATTGTCAATCATCTGATACTCAAGAATAATGTATTTGCTTGTGTTTTTTGCACCAAATATCAGTATTTGGTAATAAATTGACCAAAACTGACCCTTGAATACAATTTGATCTATATTTACAATTAGGTAAATTTATTTACTAGAATTAACCAATTAATTAATTAGTATTTATATCAAGTTATATATTGTTGGAAACAGTATCATGTTAGGTTTAATTTGATATAAAGATCAATTATATTTGATCAGTAATAAAGGTAATGACACGGATTAAATAAACGCATGTCAAAATCTATAGTTTTGCAAGATATGTAATATAAAGATGGTATTGAATTTATGAAACCTCATTTAATGGTTGAGTGGGCTCGACGTTAACTCCTGCTATATTTGCCTCCACCGACTCGAGTATCTCAGTGTGAATGGCCATAAGAATCCTTCCCCTATACATAATGCCCTCAGAGAAGCCATCGTTAAGGATAGACTGGTCTTCAAATATAGAGCCGTCTCTTATGGATCCGTAGAGGTATATAAAAGAGGGCCCAAAAGTGGGCAAAAATCCTTTTGACCCTTCGTTTGATATCTTACTGAGAGGTATGAAATGTGTGGCAATAATATGATCGCTGACGGGATCCGAGTCTCTGATCTGGATTTTGAGTCTTTGACAAAGAGGTGGAAACATTTCAGTGATCACTATCTGTTCGTTCCAAACGGGAGAACAACTATTCTTCTTCACAGATGTCTTACAAGACATGCCCGCAAACGAGACCTGAGCAGCAAATATGCATTCCTTTGATTAGTCAATATGATTTAGACATTTTCTATCGGTGTAATCAATAAAGCTTAGTCTTTGGCTACATTTAGTGGACATATTTTTTATAAATTTAATTATATTAATTATAATTTAAGTTGACATTTCTAGGTACCAGAAATGTTCAAACTACAGTATTTGAACAACTGGGTGAACAGATTAGGTTTTAGCATTTGGTTCACACAAATGATATATTCATACAAATGATTACATGTTAAAAATTAAAAATA
>CAJPIZ010001658.1:0-15858 GCA_905368565.1 Medioppia subpectinata | reverse complement strand
CTACACACAAATCAAATTCACTAAACATAAAGTCATATTTTATAAATCAATCCATCAATAAAAGTCAATAATTAAATTATCAAATTATAGTTATTTTTATTTACATAATTTAATTTCCCACTTTATATTATAGTTTATTTTGGAATTTGTTTTATTTGTTGATACATCTCATGATAATTACATCTGTCGTCTGGTATTCATTAAATGTGATGAAGATTTGAATAATTGATAATAATATAAACAATTATTATGGATATTATAGATATAATATTGTAATAACTCATAATATGAGTCTCATATCCATTATAACTTACCTTCAGTGAATTTTTAATCACACTTCAGTACAAAATTATGGTCTAGTAAATAATGTTATATCTGTGGGAAAATTATATTTAAAAACACTGATTGTTTTCAATATAACAGTAAATGATAAAATAATTAAACTGAATCCTACATGTAAAATATTTTAAAAAAATTATCATAATATTTTATTTTAATAGTTTAAATTATTTGACCGCAAAATCAATAAACAAAAACCAAAATTTTTCAAAATGTTTTAAAGATTTAAGTTTTTATTAAAATAATATTTTTAAAAATCACAATTTTGATGTGATTTTAAAATGTTATTTATGTTATATATTTTTAAGTTGTATAACAAATTCAGTTTCTATTGACATAATTTTATTTATAAAATCGATCCAAACATTGAATAATTTATTTCTAACTGTAAATCGATTGTAAATAAATTGTATAAAAGAAATAAATTGAGAAAATTGTAAATAATGTCGACTAAAAAGATAAAAAGTCTGAGACTAGAAGTCATTTAACAATTTATATAGATTTTATTGGCAATTATTTGTTGAACTCAACTAATGAATTATGAACTAATGAACTCAACGGCTGTATCTCCCAAACGAAATGAGCTAGATCACATCTGTAAACTGTAAAACAATTTCATAAAAAGGTATCAAGCTGATTATAAAGTTGTTTTCAATTCATTTTGCTCAATCAGTATCTCATTTTGTTTGGGAGATACAGCGCTTTCCAATTAGTCAATACTTGTTGACGGGTTAGATATGAATAAAAACGATGCATTCATTTAATAATAAGAGAATTTGCACTCAAAATGTGACAAATGTTAACAAAACCATCTCTTACTACACGACATAAGGAAAGCAAAGAGAGAAATATAGCTCGAGTTATAACATAGAGATGTAATAAATGAGAAAATGTAAAAATCAGCTTAACTTACAATTTCTGCTTTTAAGTCATAGTAGAGATGAAGAGATTTGTGTAGAGCTTAAGAGACTTTGATGTAAAGTAAATGAATTGTCAATTTATGAGCGCATCAACAATAAAACAACTAGCCACTTTTTCAATCTATCCCAATATCTGTATATTTTGTACAATATTCCAATCAATTACTAACTGTATTAAAGTTTAAGATTTATTTTATTCCAATAAGTTATTGGCAATAACAAATTGATTATTTTGTCATATACTAGAATTAATGTTATCCATTAATTGAAAATTCCCATGTTGCCAGGAGGGGAATTATAGGGAAAGTACAAAAAATACAAAAGTGTGGGAACGGGAATTTATTTTGGGAAAATATTTAAAAATAATTATGATTATTTTTAGTATTAATTATGGATAAATTGTTTAAAAACTATAAACAATCGTAAAGATGATTTTATTAAACATAGCAGTCAATGACTTTTATAAAGTTTATGAGTTTTTGTAACAAAGATTTGCTTACCATTCATACATCGTTACGTCATTAGTTGAGGGCAACTTTTAAATTTTGATTAACAAATACAGTACAACCTCTCTATAGGAAACAGGCAGATGCACGGCCAACTGTTTCTCATAGAGAGGGTTCCTCCAAGGGAGGTTTTGTTATAGGTATAGAAAATCCAAAATATATTTCAAATCCGTTCCTTAAAAGGAGGTGTTCCCCAAGAGAAGTTGTCCTAAAAGAGATTGCACTGTAATTTGCAAAATAATTTAAATAAAATTAATTCATAAAATTAAACAGAATCTTCTTCTGTATTATGTTTAAACATGTTATGGTTATGTATCATATTACAATTATCATATTATGTATAATATTACAATTATAAATAGAATAAAAGTATTTCTATATTAAGTCTATGAGATTTTACCTTTTCTATGTTAATACTATGGGTAATATTAAGTCTATGGAAGTAATGCTTTTTCTATGTACATTATAAAGACATTATTAGAGTAGAGATTATTCAAGAATTCCCGAATAAAATTAGTTAATAGAATGTTTGGGAATAACATCCAGTTGGTTTTGGAGGTTCTAATGGAATAAAAATATATCATTTTTATTTTCCCTAATACTCCCAATTTTGGCATATTTTGAGAATATTTCCTATTCTCTAGACATTATAAAGAAATCTGTTTATTTGAATAGAACTTTGAGTAAATGCATTCAAAAATACTAATAATTTTCAAAATTACAATAATGAATGTTTTATAATAATAACATTTATTAATTGAAAATGTTTGATTCACCTCAAGAATTGAAATTAATTTATGGCTTTGCTTTAAAAAACTTGTTATAAATATTATCCAAAACTCATAAGGATTACAAAATGTTGAATAATATCCAGTATTTAATAAGCCGTCAGTTTATTTGTAATGTTAATGAAGTCTTAAAATGCTTAAAACCTGTCATTTCTTTTGATATGTCTTTTAATTAGTCGTGAATTTTATTATTCATTAGACATGAAGTTTGTTCGCAATTATGAATACATTTATTCTATGTTTTCAATAAACTCAACACAATTTACTTAATTATTAGTATACTTTACAGCACTATACTGTACTGTATAGTTAAGGCAACCAGTAAAGTGCTGACAAGGTGCATTGTATTAATACAATAGTTTCACTCAAATCTAAAGTTGCAATAATAAGTATTGCAACTATTTTATGAGTTTAACATTAATCGAATAGATGATCTTTTGTAAGTCTTTTATTATTAATAATTCTGAATTTTATTATGTTCAATAATCATTTGTAATTGATATAAAGGCGGCGGGAATTTGACTATCTTCTGGTCACCTGATCAATTTATTTATGAACCCATATTAATCTTCATATACAGTATTAAAAAATGATATTCATTTTAGAAAATAAAAATATCGCTTAAAATAGATCTTTATACCAATTGAAAATGATTATTGAACATAATAAAATTAAAACTGATTTTGCATTTTTGTCAGACATAAAGTTTGATATACAGTAGTTGGTTTCATTAACTATTCGAATACAAACATACATTATTATATTCATGTGAACTTATCATTTACATGAACCAAACCAAAATCCCCCCTCCCACCGTTGACATAATGTTAAAAAGTATCAACTGTGTGAACAAATCATTTGTGTGGACCAAATGATGAGATTTTGTCACTTCACACAACTGATATAATACTGTATTTAATATTATACAATATATTGAAATAAACTATTTGAGATATATTGTATGATTTTGTAAATTAAAATATTTTATTCCCTCTGAATAGCGTTGCAAAAACAGTTTCGGAGGTCCGACTCTTCAGATGAGAGATCGCCAGAATTGTGGTGAACTCACGGCTTTGCAAACCTTGTTTAATGAATATCAATTAATTTCATGTGAAATATGTGAAAATTGTATGATATTGTTAAGAATTTTACAAAAACAATTGATGCAAAAATAATATTTCTGGTAAAAATTTTAACTATTAATTTTTTCCACATCAAGAATATTTATTAACAAAAAATATTATTGTTAGTTTAAATAGACAAAAGTCAAAAAAGCAACATTTTTACAGAAGGTATTTATAAGTAAATCTGAATATTTCTGTTGAATATTAACAGAAAAACTATCGAGATCATGGCATATTTGCTATGACCTATCATAATTTGTGTAAAATAAATATTTTCAATGTTTTAAAAGCATAAACCGAAAATTTTCGTAATTTTATTACCACATATAATTACATATTTTTGATTATTGCCACATATTATTTTTAACTTATTACAGTTACTACCTATTATATTGCCAGTCCAACGACTCAAACATCAAGGCTTTAATTGATAATTAAATTGAAGTATAATATGCATTGCAAACTAAACATAACTAAGCATGTATGAAACAAACATTGATAAATTGTGCTTAAAGTGTTGCACCATGGTCATATAATAGTGATTTAAGGGTGATATAGAGTAGATGATGCTGTGATGCTGTGGATGGTTTGGATGGTATGATTGATAGGTTAGTGACAATTGCTGTGAGAGACCAGCAGAGGGTGTGAGCGAAGTGGGCTTGAAGTGGGACTGAGGGATGTGGTTATGAGCTGTGCTGGCATTGGTTGCATTGCTTGGCATTGGCTGTTGGGCTGCTGTATGACTGGTATATCATATATGCTGTTGAATGAGTGCTGGAAGTGCTGTTGGAAGTGCTGTTGGAAGTGCTGTTGGAAGTGCTGGAACTGGTTCTCTGTGCCAAACCTATGCTCACACACTCATACACTCACACATTGTCTCTGTCTGTCTCTCAACTGTCAGACTCTCAGCATTCACTCAAACACTATTCATGTGAACATTATATGCATTTGTGTTGAATCGCTGCCGAGTTTAGTGTTGTGTTGATTATTGAAAACTATTCAAACAACTCAAACACACATTCAATTCAAACTCTTTTATTACTTACCATTTGTTATAACTATTTGTTGTGTTTTTATGTAATTCAGTGTTTAGTTCAACAAAAGTGAACAAAATTGAGTTTTAGCCACAATTAGTGTATTAGTAAATGACTGTTGGATTGGATTGTGGGCTAAATGCGGGCAAATGTTTGGTTGATGTTTGCTATTTAGGTGTTTCTCGTGAATAGTGTATAGCAATGACAGAAATGCTGTTTCCGGGGGAACGGCTGTTAAATGAGGTGATGAGTGAACATCCGGGAGAACTGATGCGAACCGGGAGTCCGAACATCATATGTTCGGCACTACCGACGCATTGGAGATCCAATAAGACATTACCCGTGGCTTTCAAAGTGGTTGCGTTGGGAGAAGTGAACGACGGAACTCTCGTCACCATTAAAGCCGGTAATGACGAGAACTGGTGCGGAGAACTCAGAAATGCTTCGGCCATCATGAAGAACCAGGTGGCCAAGTTCAATGACCTCAGATTTGTCGGCAGGTCCGGACGAGGTCAGTACACTTACCATCATCTATGATCACAGCACAGCACCGCACAACCTAAACCTATATCTAACCATTCATTTGATCCCAATTCAGGCAAAAGTTTTTCATTGACAATAACCGTCAGTACAAACCCACCACAGGTTGGCGTTTATGGCAAAGCAATTAAGGTTACAGTGGATGGACCGCGAGAACCAAGAAGTAAGACCTGTAAGCAAAACATTGATTTAGTTTTTCATTGACAATAACCGTCAGTACAAACCCACCACAGGTTGGCGTTTATGGCAAAGCAATTAAGGTTACAGTGGATGGACCGCGAGAACCAAGAAGTAAGACCTGTAAGCAAAACATTGATTACACTCTTCTCTCTTATATTTGTGTTTTTGTGTTGCTTTCAAATAAACGCTTCAAATAAACGCTTCCACAACTCATTTGATTACTCTTCGACTCCACTCTCATTGCGGTTGCATTTGCTTTGCTTTGTGTTCACTATTTTTAAAAGTCATAACAAATTATTATGAATGCGAGAGAGAGAGAGAGAGAGACTATAATAATATATAATGACTGAATTGCATAATCCCTCATTCGTGATATGAATATACATTAAATCTACAATATTTTTGTTGACTAATAAATTACACGAAAAATAATTTTTATAATTATAATTAATAAATATAAATATATTTTATAAATTTATAATTTACTATTATTTAGTTACAGAAACTTATACAGTATTACTCCGATTGTAATACAAGAGTGATACAAGATTTTGATAAGAAATTGTGATCCAGTATTTGTGTCGACAGTAATAGTTCTAATTGTTTTTCAAAGTATACACAATAGGTGTAAAAATAATAGTTATAATTTATAACTTATAAACAATAGTTTATAACAATATTTGTTATAATTTTGTCATCTACCTTTTAATGTGTTTGTTATAATGTCTAATTAATACTAACATTAATGGATTAACTAAATCGACTTTTAGGAATTTTAATAAGTAACAAACGTTAACAGTAATACTAATTGTAATGTTATTGATTGTTAATTAAATATAATCTTAATTAATAAAATTTAAATATGATTTGACAAATAATTACAACGAATTAAATAACAAGGTAAATGCATTTATTTTAGCAATGATGACGCCTTGTTGGCCATTTCCCGGACCACAACAACAATTACGTGCGTTTGCCTCACGCAAACCAGTGGTGTTGGGCGCCGGTAAGTACCTACACTCCCCGACACGTAACGGCGGTAACGGCACGCGACGGCTCACCGCTAACCGGCGATTTTGTGTTCGTCTTGTCACCCGTGATGTGCGCCCCGCAGCCGTGGCCGCAGAATTACCACATCGACGCTTCCCAACACATCACTCACAAGGTTTGCTCAGTTTATTAACTCGTTTCTTGTTTTCACAATTGTTTAATATTTTTAACTAATTTTAATGTCATATTCTAAATTTAATCGCAACCATTCACTCATTATACTGAATATTTAGATTATTTAGATAGATTCATGATAAATGAGAGATAATTTATATGATATAAATATAGTATTAAAAAATGTGATGTTTTAATTCAAATAGTTATTAACGCGTAAATAGAAAAAATGTGATCAAAGGAAAGAAATGTTTTATATTTATATTTAAAGTCAAAATGAGTGAAATGTTTGCTAATTAAAGTATATGGCGAACAGGCCTTAAGGTAAAAGTGTTGCAAAAGTGTGTGTATTAGACGTGAAATGCAAACTCGTTATCATAGTTAAGAGGTTCACAAAAAGCCGAATCTCTGTTCACTGCTTATCCTCTGCGACAAGAGTTTGTGTTTTTGTCTGTTTTGTCAATAATTCAAATATATTTGGCGAACAAAAAATGGAAAAACAAAACAGTCTTTAGATCTTCACAGTCTTCACAGCCGTTAGTCTTCTTAAAGAGGTTTTTTGTATGAAATCAATATTTCTATATATAATACTCTATAAGAGGAGATATTTTGTGTATTTTTCAAACTTTATATAATAAGAGTAATAAAAAATAGTTGAAAATATGATGGTTAAGCTGTGATGCGATTGCCAGACACACAATACATGCAATCAGAAATGTGTTGGTGTTGTGTTGGTGTTGGTTATGATTGCCAGTCATTGGCAGCCATTGTCAGTCATGCTTATCATTATCGGTGGTAATAGTGGTGTTGAGGGAAGAACCAGAAGTAGTGTTCCATCAAATGCTTCACCAAACATACATCAACTCAATTCATACTAAACTCACAAATACTTTTGTTTCACTTTTTACACATTTTATTCTTTTACTTCAATTCAATTCTCAATTCTTGACTAATTCTTAAACAACTCATACAATGAAATGTGATGTCAATGAATCGCTTTCTTCATATTTTCTCTTTCTCTTACTTCTTATATAATCTCTGTTTATCTCTATTTCATTAACAATTGCGGAGAACTATCAATACGAACACAATAGTACATAATTTGTGATCAATTACAAGCATTACAATAAATAGTAATCTACACATACAGTATATCATACAGTACATCATACAGTACATTGTATGTTTGGAATCTAAATGTTTAGTTGTTTAATATAGCAAATGTTTATACAATATTAGATTTTATTTGTATTCTTAAAATTAATATACAGAAAAATTAAACAAATTTATAAATTTTAATTATTAAATAACAGTCAAAGAAGTCGAAGAAGATTTTTTAAAAAGTTTTATTTATTAACTAAACTATTTTGTAAGTAATGAGAAGATAACTCTCACTAAAATAGATGAAACCAATTTAATATTGATCGTCGATATAATTTGCAAATAGCACATACGTTATCATAATTATTATTAATACATGTCTTATATAATAACTAATATAAAAATATAATATAACTTCAACTCATATTAATAAAAATGCATATGAATTTCAGGTCTAATAGGTATGTAAGGAAATCAATTATATTACAAAATGTGCTCGAAATTTGCCCCAACAATACAATTAGGTTTTAAGTGTATTGAATAGTCAATAGAGTGGATGCGAACAAAAGGTTTACTTATAATGAGTTTCTCTCTTATAGAGAGACAACATTTTGACCATTAATTGCGGAAAAGCATATATACTCTGCACTTATAGCAGTTGTAGTATTACTGGTATATTAGGTAATGGCATCACCGCTATTACCACAGAGTCACCAATTTTGGTATCTCTACTAATGAACCAATGCTTATAGCCTTTGGTAATCTCATCCACTCTTTCATTTCTTTATCTGTCGTTCACTTCTTTCTTCTTTTCCTTTTTTCGCTTCAAATAATATTTGATTCCCATTTCAAATAATCACTAAATAAATGCTATCTTTATCTAACCATTAGATTAAACAATTCTTAAATGTATTTTTTGTTCAATTTATAGATAAATCCAAATAACTACCTAAGATATAGACAAATATAAATATGAAAACAACACAATCACTGCTTATTCTATAGTTTATTAAATAGAAATTATAAATCGTTTGTAAAATATTGTACAATAATGTATTGCAGACAACAATGCTTTCCATTTGAGTGGTGCTGGAGATTGGAGTCCGTATTACAGCACATATTTGGCCAGCGCTGCCACGAGTGCACTGACGGCCAGCTCTGGATTCCCGTCACCGCCGGTGTCTTATCCTATGGGAGACACATCTCTGGTCTCTGTGTCGACAGGAAATAACAACCCAATGGATACGTGTCCTCCCATTAATGCAGGTATGAATGAGGATTACTATACAGTACTATACAGTAATATACAGTATTATACAGTACTTTACACTACTCTACTCTGTATATTCTATGATTAAGAACTGATGCTTTGATTTGATAGTATAATTAGTAATAAGTTGTTTGTTAACAAAATGGTTAATTTGTGAATAATGAATGAACAGATCGTACGAATACAAACTCTATACAAACTTTTGGCACTCAATTGAACATCACTTCGAGTCCTACTGAAAGTATGTGTTCGACGTCTGGGACGGCGTTATCATTGAAATCGACGGTCGATTCGATGCGTTTGAGTCAAGAGCTGGCACTTTGTGATCGTCTGAGTGAACTAAGACAGGGACTCACATGTGGTCAGACTGTGACCACAAACACGAGTTCGGCGTTCAATAGTACGCCAACCGTTGCCAACAGTACGGNATGCGTTTGAGTCAAGAGCTGGCACTTTGTGATCGTCTGAGTGAACTAAGACAGGGACTCACATGTGGTCAGACTGTGACCACAAACACGAGTTCGGCGTTCAATAGTACGCCAACCGTTGCCAACAGTACGGCAGTGGCGGCCGTCGCCTCACTATTGCCACAATCAGTGAGTCATTCATACACTGCGGCCGCTTTGCTGTCATCGCACGCCTATTACGCCAACTCCACGTCCAGCACATCATATCTGAACGGGCCGTCAGTAATGCCTCCGTCACTGCTTTACCCCCAGTTATATCAAAGTGCAGGACAACCATCCGCTCAGTTGTTGGCCACNACGCCAACTCCACGTCCAGCACATCATATCTGAACGGGCCGTCAGTAATGCCTCCGTCACTGCTTTACCCCCAGTTATATCAAAGTGCAGGACAACCATCCGCTCAGTTGTTGGCCACTAGAGTCAACACAAGTGTAGCTCAAACCACACCAAATGATACCAATTCTGACAGCAATGATGACTGCATTATCACTACAGATACCGAACGTAACTACAGTAATAGAGATACTTTTTTTGGGAAAATATTTCAACACCAAAGCGAATAAAAATTAATGTTACCATATTTATATTTAAAAGCAATTATTATCTCGATAACCTAACTTCAAAAATTACAATTTAATGGTTACATAATTATATTCATTTATGCATTTACAAATTCTCTATATTAAATCATGTTACATATTTGGTTATTTTACAATTGTTTATGATATCCGTATTTTAATATGTTATACTTCATATTTTGATTATAGTAAATTAGTAGTACAGTACTGTATTATCATTTTCAGTATTCTTTATATTATTTTTAATAAACTGATATTTATCGTGATATTAGATTAAACGATAAATACATAGCATCAGTATCACCCCGTGTAGATAGAATTATGAAATCGGTCTTATTATTTAGGCTTACATTCTTAGGCATCAGAATCCGAGTTTCTTCAAAATTGTGTGATTACTTTTGATACAGGAATTTTTCAAAGTATATTTTGGATGGAATTTGTTTAAAAATCTAAATATTATTATTTTTAATAAACTGATATTTATCGTGATATTAGATTAAACGATAAATACATAGCATCAGTATCACCCCGTGTAGATAGAATTATGAAATCGGTCTTATTATTTAGGCTTACATTCTTAGGCATCAGAATCCGAGTTTCATCAAAATTGTATAATTATTGTTAACACAGGAATTTTTTGAATGAAGTCAAGCAAAATAATGTACTCCTATGGGCGGGTTGTAATGTACCCGTTTTTGTATTTACCGACGGTTGAAATCGTAGTTACCAGGCTCAAACAATAGTAGACATAATACAAAATGGTTACTCTTGTGTTACTACATCATGAATGGAATATAACAATAGCCTATTCTATGGCCAACTCTGACCGGTACCCAAACTGTGGTCACGTAAATATCGGTAATCGGTCCGATTGGCCGCTCAGTTCGGAGTCTTTCCATTTGATTCTCATTATAAATGATTTCATCATAACTTCACTAAACTATTGTCGGATAATTACTAATGAATCCCAATAAATAAAGAAACACTTCAATCATATTATGGTAACAATATTTTCACTTTAAAAATAGAAAAAATTTCCGTCTAATTATTTTATTTAGATTTTTAAACAAATTCCATCCAAAATATACTTTGAAAAATTCCTGTATCAAAAGTAATCACACAATTTTGAAGAAACTCGGATTTTGGTGCCTAAGAATGTAAGCCTAAATAATAAGACCAATTCCAGGATTCTAGCTACACAGCAACTTGGCTAATATAATACTATATCATTAACACTAATATTTATCATTATTTCTCTTTACATTTTATATTTATTTCCATTACTAAAACTTCCTTTAATTTCAATTCTCTTTCAAATATTTCTGATTAACTTAATTTGACAAAATAGTTCCAATAGTTACCAACGCCTTAAATAGTTAATAATTATATGTTGTTAACACAATTATTGTTAAAATAAACTTTTGGTAAACTGACCCCCAAATTGGCCAATATATTATAGGTTCACACCTGAGTCTGAGGGTAATATTATTAACCGCTAATAATAGTTGCTATAATTAAATGCAATTCCCTGATCATAATGTATAATTTATCATTGATATAACCGTAAATATGTTATTTTTAATAAAGTTATTGTTAACTGAAAAGAATTAAATTTCACTAACGCTAGCCATTAGTGTAATTCATTTATTATATTCTAGAATAAACAATACAATACACAATACAATACACAATACAATACACAATACAATACACAATAACAATAATAATAAATCCATAATTTCTGAATAAAATACAATAAATAATTACTATTAATATAAATAAAGGTAATAATAATAAGACTTGTTTAAATGTTCAAATGTGTAAATTGTGACAAATGATGAAAATAATAGCAGAATTAGTGGTCATTTGCAACAATGGCTACAATGTCTGTCCTCTAGCGGTCGTCGGCTCCGAACAGACCCTTAGCTCTACGAAGAATGGAATCCTTATTGGGATCGTAGGGATGGTCTTTGGAGGGGATCTCCAGAATGGAGGGCACGGGAGCCGTATGCGCGNTCTCCCATAGGATAAGACACCGGCGGTGACGGGAATCCAGAGCTGGCCGTCAGTGCACTCGTGGCAGCGCTGGCCAAATATGTGCTGTAATACGGACTCCAATCTCCAGCACCACTCAAATGGAAAGCATTGTTGTCTGCAATACATTAATCTCTTTTCAATCAAGTTTTTTGTGTAATAAAGTTTTAAAACATTACATTAAAACGTTAATACAATTATAAGTTAATTTTACTCAATCTGAGTTAGCGTTGCCAGAAAATATTTTGGATATCCTGTATAATTGTGAAAATTTTACCACAAATTCCTGTATTTTCCTGTATTTAATTGTTTCTCAATTAAAACTTTAAATTCATACAATTTCAAAAAATTATACTTTTGCAAAAATTCTAGAGCTTATAATTGTCTTTATAATTTAATTAATTAAGTATAAATTTATTTTATTTCTAGCATTAGCTCAGATTGTGGATGAACAATGGGTGTACACCGTGTACAGGACTAATATTATTAACAAATTAGGATATTTTTATTGTTTATTTGCTAAAATATTTATTCCTGTATTTTTCAATATACAGTAATGACACCTTCCTGTACTCTGCAATATTCCTTAATTCTTGTATAATACAGATCATTTCTGTATATCTGGCAACGCTAATCTCAGTCGATCTCAACCAATTTCTTATCAATCATTAATGTTAGACATTTTTAGAAAGATTTTTATTTTCCCAATATATTCCTTACTAAAATATGAGAAGTTCCCGAAAGATAAAAATTTCGAGGGAACTAATGTATTCACAAATACTAATTTAAGTTTTGTTCTAAAAATAATTGAAGTATTAATTTTAATTAAATTAATTAAATGGACATAACAAAATCTTTTGACATAATATGTTTAATGTTAGACACTTCCTTCACCTGACGACTATATTCCAGGAATAAATTTTTTGAAAGAAAGATATTTTATCTTCTTGAAAACAGGGAAAATAAGAAAAATGTGTTCGAAAGACATTTGCTCGAAATTTTTTTATTTAATTTGCTTTAAATACATTAAATTAGTAAATATCACAAATAATACTATTAAATAAGAGTATGTGAGTTAGTTTAGGTAAGTTTGGTTACGTTAGGATAGATTTAACAAGTTAATTTTATAATTAAAGTTAATTTTTTCGAGCAAATGTCATAGACCCGTATATAACATATCTCATACAACGAACCCGTTGTCAAATAATGAATCAATGGATAAATCAGTAAAGAAATCAGTGATCAAAATGTGGACAAAAAATATGAACCCATTTGTGACATAGATTGAGATCTATTTGGTCTAACAGACACAGAATCGGATGATAAAGAATCTCAAGTTATCATCGATTATGCAGATACTAACGATCAGATACGCGAACAATTTGATCTACTTTAAATTATTACTTATTGTATCATTTATTCAATTGTTATCTTTCTGATTGTGATAATACTTTAATTAATAAACAAATTCTGGTGCAATTATATGTGATCTTTAAACAAGTGCTGCAAATAGGGATGAAAATTTCAGTGAAATTTTCATATGAACATTTCATTTAGGCCAAATTTTCATAAAAATGTGAAATCTTCATATGCGTTTTAACTAGATACTTTTAATGTAATAAAATATATAAATATCAAACGAATTAAAATGTATTCCATTTAAAATAATTACGAAAATCATTTTAGTTCTTTAAATATTTCACATTTATTAAAGATTCTTTCAATTCTCTTATATGTTCTGTGAATATTAGAAAAGAGGATGGGGAAGACTCTATGTTAATTTGGCTAAAAAAATCATTTTTATTTAACCCTACGGAAAAAAGTTGTCTAAATTGTATCTTGGCCGATTTTTAGCTAAAAGTTAATTCAATGCGATATTCTTTATTATACTAAACATATTTTAAATTAGAATGCAAATAATACACGCCTAATGACAATCTGGCCACGAATTCGGCCATAGTTGCCACTATTTTCAGTAAATATCAACTTATTCAAAATTAACATATGATATATGAAATCAATGTAGAATTTAACGGAGAATCAGAATATAGTAATATCACATCAGTAAAATTAAGAGATTTTTTGTAATTTGTGTAAAACTACCAAAACCTATTAAAAATAAGTTATTACATTACCACCGACAACAACACCACAACCCCGACCACCACTTACAACAACAATAAAGAACGCTTCATTATTACAAAAATTTGAATTTACCTTAAAAAATAATTATTCATTATAATTTATATTTTTCTTTTATTTTAGTACTAATCCATGAATAAAATAAGATTTTCAAAAAATTATTAATATATGACGTCAAAATAACAAAAATTGACATTATAATTTTTAATTTCAAAAATATTTCAAAAACGATATGTCCCATGCAAATAATAATGATATATTCTGATTCTACGTTAGATTCTACATAGATTTCATATATCATATGTTAATTTTTATAAGTTTAAAATTCCCGATAAAAGTGGTCACTACCGCCGAACCCGGGGTAAATACGACCATATAGATTATATCATTAGACTCCTTATGCACTGTACTTTCATTTTATATGGTCAAATCCCGGTTGCCAGCTTAGCCGAAATCCGCCATCGTACTTTCAATTCAAGATATTTTGTCTTTGGAATGAAATTTTTCAAACATTTTTTCAACTAACATTATCAGCATATAACATAGTTTTTAAAAATATAATTAATATTTATCTGGCCATAGATTTACCATTAGCCCATAAGATTAACATTACAATATACTTAACCTTCTTAACTCATAAAAGCTTAATTATTTGTTGGATTTTAGAAATTCTTTTTTATATTGTACAGAATTTATCTCTTTACAAATTATACATTGGGACCATCTCTATATTTCTAACCGTAAGACTTATAATATGATGATTCAGAATTGTCCCATATTTTGTGTACCACGTGACCAAAATATATTGACCGGCTATGCAATAGATGCATAGTATATGGCTCTAATGAATGTTCTTTACAGAATCAAATTATCTCTTCTAGTTTAAGAGATATGATAAAAACCGCATACCAAAAATTAATTGACCGCCTTCTTTACAAATAGTGCATAAAAAACATTAAAAAAGCATAATTTTAATTGTTCTACTAATAAATTGATTTGTTTTTTCTGTTAATAATGTACACAGTTTTATAGCTTATACAACCATTAATAATGCTAATCCCATGGACAATGCTACATCTACAGCCCTAATTATAAATGGAAAGTTTGAAAATGTGTAAAAACGTGCATATTTAGCGCCATCTGTGTCACCCTGCCCCTTAGTGGTTAGTGTTTCCTGCAAACTTGCCTTGCTTCACGTTGCAGTGTATTAAAGGAAACACTAACCACTAAGGGGTAGGTTGACACAGATGGCGCCAAATATGCACGTTTTTTTTACAAATTTTCAAACTTTTCATTCATAATTAAGGCTGTATGGGACAAATGCTAATCTTTTCTTTAAGCACCCGAATTGTGGTTAAGGTATAGCTTGACTGTGATTATTGTTTTGCATTGGAATTTAAAATAATTATTATGTAATTTTTTAAACATTTTGCAAAATAATATTACTGTAATTATGTGGAGTATCTGTAGTGATAATGCAGTCATCATTGCTGTCAGAATTGGTATCATTTGGTGTGGTTTGGGCTACACTTGTGTTGACTCTCGTGGCCAACAACTGAGCGGATGGTTGTCCTGCACTTTGATATAACTGGGGGTAAAGCAGTGACGGAGGCATTACTGACGGCCCGTTCAGATATGATGTGCTGGACGTGGAGTTGGCGTAATAGGCGT
>CAJPIZ010001657.1:0-15862 GCA_905368565.1 Medioppia subpectinata | reverse complement strand
AGCATTGGTTTTGGTATCCATTGTCTGTTTGGGTAAGAAATATATTCAATCATGTTAAACATTATAAACTAAATGAAATAATTGTTGCCTAAATAGCATCATGCGTTGAGTTGGATCGTGCCAAGTACCTGAATTACGATGTGTGCGCTCACCCCGACTCGGCGTCCATCAGCCCAGTCCAGGCCGCGTACATCAAAGACATCGTCGCATACCTCACCGCCAAAGGCCAGGAGACGGGCGGTTCCCTAAAGATCCTCGACTTTATCTATCAAAACATTAAAGAAATGGCAGACAATATGAAAGCGTCGGGCGATGCTCTTCGCAGCTTGAATTTCCCCGTCATTCCCGATGTTTACGACGACATCTACAACAATGTCTACGGCCTGAAAGGGTTCAAGAAAGCGATGGCTGAGATCCCGTTCATCGCGTCGGCCGAGAAGCAGGCGGCGGTCGGCAAGTTTGCCGGCACTTCGGAGATCATCAATTGGAGGACCAAATTAGACGCCAAGAGACGCAGCTGTTTGCCCACCAAAACCCAAAACGTTGCCGGAGGTCAGGCCGCCTGGAAGGTGGAGACCGACAAAGTTGTGGCCACACTCAAGACCCTTATCCCCCAATTGAAAGCCGCCGGAAGTAACTACTGGGCCACTCAGCACCAAAGAGTACATTGCTTGACACCAATATTGTTTATATTGATAACTAATTTTAATTAATTGATTTGATAGATGTTGGACTACATCGTGGCCGGTATTCCCCAGATTAACGCGTGGGTCGCCGCTGTTGGAGATCAGGACAAGAAGGGAAGAGCGTTGACCAGATTGGCAGAGGATTTGAATTTGCTAAACACTGTCGCCTCCACCCGATAAATGGTCACAGTTTTTATTAATGACAATTATTGTCAGACATCAGCACTGATCTTATAAATTGAGTTTAAAAATTAATTTTTTTGATGTAAACCTTTCTAATAAAGTACTGAACATTGATTATTAATTACAATTTATTTCATAATTATTATTTGAATAAAACCTGTTTAATATTAATTGTTTTGATCACAAATTTGTGTGATTTACGGGAAAATGAAATGATTTATATAATATAATTTTAAACAAAACACATTTAATTTTACCGATTATTAATTACAATTTTAATAACTAATATGAAATGATAATTATTTTGTCATGTTATTCATTAGTTTATGCATATTAATAGTTACATAGTTATGTTTAAAATAATTTTATTTAATCAATAGTTAGTAAAACAAATGTCTATTAACTTTTATTATTTATACTTATTTATTAGTTGAGTATTTTTACAAACTTTAAATAATTTAAAATAATTATAAATTATAGATTTTCGTTGAAAGCGTCGGTATATTCTAACTTAATGTTATTTAATGGACATTTCTCCTCATATTTAATATCCTTGTATTTAAGCCGAAGTATGTTTTCCCTGATATGTCTCTTCTTAATGGCCAAAGCAATCAATAACCGATAGACCCATCCATACAACCAGTGAGCCATTGAGTACCGGAGCATAACCTGTAGTTTAAACACACGATTAAAATAGTTATTATTAAACATACATTAAAAACAAAGCAAACCTGAAAATTAAACCACAAATAATAATACGAGAATTTATGGAAAAATGTTTTCAATTGAATCTTGTGTGGGATCTCCAGTCTAGGGTACCAGTAGTTGATTATGGCCTCAAAACTAAGCGATGGATTAAGCATTTGAAGCCCTAATGCGATACCGTTTCCCATTTGCCAACCAATAGTGTCAGTCATGGCGTTATCGTGGAGTACAGGCCTGTAGTCTCTGTCAAACAATAGTCGGCACAACTCCCGATCCTCCTCTATATTAGCCGAACAGAGGTTATACTTGTCTTCAATTCCCATACAATAGCCGATTACACGCCATAAATAGCAGAGATCGTCGATGTCTTGAGCGGTGGCCGGCCGTAGACCACACTCTTCGGGATAGAGGATAACGGGTCCGATGAAAGCCCACTGAGTCATCGCAAAGTCGTATTGATTGAGCCATAGTTTGTCTTTAATTGTGTCCGTTTTGGGCCGAGTGTTCATCAGTTGTGCCACTCTTTTATGCATTGCTCGCACTTTTTGTATGGATTTAAAGGCAACGGATTGTGTGTCGAAAGGATTACTTTCGTACCAATTCCTCACATGGATTAGTGTCGAGAGGTATCGGCGAAACAGTTTGGCCACTGTTTCCGAGTTTCCGGTCGCCAGAAGTGGTGCCAAACCCGACGGGATTTGGATAATCATTAAGAGTCCAATAAAGTGAGCGATGTATAGGCTTTAAAAGAAATATAACAATTATTATTTTCCGCTTCATTTGTACCTTATATTAATTTTATAATTAATTAACATATTGTTTATTAATTAATTTTATTTAAAGTAACATTTAAGAAATAATTAGGAATGAATGAAAAATAATAAATAATTTGTACAATAATTAGTTATTTATAAATTATAATTAATATTTTTTGCCTATTTTAAGCAATTGTATAAATTATATAAATACAGTATAATAAATAAATATATAAATAAATAAATACTTATTAATTATTAAAGCAAATTTAAGAATTATTAACATGTATTTAAAATGCATTTTTAAGATTAATGATTCATAAAAATAAAACTCAAAAATACCTGACAAAGTATTTTCGCGCCAAATAAATACACCGTTCATATCTGGTTGGATCAAACCAGCTTGGCACTTTGTTCAGCTCGTAATCATCACAAATACCCGGCGCAAAATATCCACTAGTTTTTAACTCCTGGTATCGTCTTTGGGCTCCGTTTAGCACTTCTCGGCGACGACTGTCCGCCTCTTCCACTGAATTCATTGCCATTACAAGTGTTTTGGTCACAAAAATGATCACAAATTCTCTGTTGTTATGTTTTTGATGGATATTAAGGAAAAATTTGTTTCGCAGATGTATTTCGCGATACAATAAATATGAAATGATTAGAAGATTTAGTTTCAAAATAAATGATTTTTCCTTAAAATCGGAAAAATAAGTTTTCAAATTAATGTCAATCTCTTTTCACTTTTCACTCTCTATTCATGTGAACAACAATTTTCGTGTAATAAACAAAAAACTAAAAAATATATAATTTTTGAGAAAATGACTTTTGAGGAAAAAACACAAAAACAAATTGAATTTAAAGCAAAATAATTTGTGAAAAAGTAAATGAAAATTTGAGAGAACTGTAATTTTTCACAACAAAATTATATATAAATGTTTGAATTTAATGACAAAAGCGATGCTTTAAATCCAATCTCAGGTAACAAATGAGAAGGAAATGGATTTTATAAATATTGAAATCGCTATTATTTATGGGAAAACGAATTGTTGTATTAGTTATACATATATTTAAATCATTAAACAATTTATAGTCTATTTGACACAGAAATCAGTTTTGCGAGACTTTTCACTTTCGTTTTAAATCGTCTTAAATATAATAAACATATAATAAATAAAATAAATTAAAAAGCGTAAAAACTTTTCAACATAACATTAAATAATAATAATAATGATGAAAATCGTCAGTAAATTAAAAACTTAATGAAAACAAATAAACATTAAAATACAAATAAATGTAGTTCACAATCAAATGTAGTCAATAGCAAGTATAGGAGAGAATATATTAATTACACGTTTCCTTACATTAGGAATACAAATGAAATGTTAGTCTTATCGGAAAACAATCACATCTTTCATTCATCCTTTTTTTGCGTTGACATTAATATTAATACACAAACAGTTATATAACAACACAATAAATAATAGCCAAAAAAGTTATTGTTTCGATTATGTTATGCAGTATTTTACAAATACTATTTCCTTTTATTTGTTTGAATACATATAAAAGTAATAACTTTTTCACTTATTGAAAGCGAGAGTGAAATGTGAATGAATTGCAAACAGTATTTTCACTTTTATATAACTTAGCGGCGAATAAAATATATGTTAGCGTTTTTATTATCATTGATAGACTATCTATAATTTGGCAACAATTTTATTCACTGCATGTTGTGTTCAAATGTTGTGGTATGTGTTGTGTGTCTGTAATGACATAACAGTTATGCCACTTTCTCCCACACTTTCTGGTTATATAGTTTGTGCGAAATGTGTACTAATTATTAAATTATTAAATAAATTAAAGTCACAATCCGTGACATAATAGCAATCAGATATAGAGGTCATGAGACCGTTCACTGCTTGCCATACCATTATTAATAGCTATATCTGTATGTCTTATCATAAATACCATAGAGTCAAACAATATTGACAATTGTTTTATATTTAAATAATATATTGAATTTTAGTTATAAAATATTTAAGATTTTGTGGAATACATTAAATTTTTAAACGGGTTATTATATACAATAATTAATAATTACTAATTATAATTATAGTAATATAAACCTGTTAAACAGATTTTATCATAATTGTTTGGATAACCTTTCAATCTTATAATAAATAAATAATATTCATAAAATTAGTGTTATTTTATTAACAGTTGTTGAATACACTTTTGATAATTTGCTTTTTGTTGTAGAATATGTAAATGAATTGATTTCTATTAGTGAACGACTGGTTCATTAGTTTTAATATTTTCCTCAAAATGTTTAGCAATTCATTTGACACAAAATAACTAAAATATTATTACATTTACAATGAATTTTAATTAAAACAATTAAATCCTATATAGAAAACCAATTAAAGTTATTTATGATTTTATAATAAATAATACAAATATTAATAAATTGTATAAATAATTAAGTGACATGTTATCTTAATAATATTTCGCGAATAATCTGTTTTGGATAAAATATTTTAAAATAAAATGATACATTAATATTGAAGCGAACGGTGGGGCTTCAATGAATGAATAGTGGACTCAATTTGTACGACAAAACGATTTTATTTACATATAGTGTACATTATGAGGAGAAATGTCCATTAAATAACATTAAGTTAGAATATACCGACGCTTTCAACGAAAATCTATAATTTATAATTATTTTAAATTATTTAAAGTTTGTAAAAATACTCAACTAATAAATAAGTAATATAAGTTAATAGATATTGTTTTACTAATCATTAATTGCATACATTTATTTCAAACATATTTATGTAACTATCAATATGCATAAACTAGTTAATACCATGACAAAATAGTTATCATTTCATATTAGTTATTGCAATTGTAATTAATAACCGGCTAATCAAATGTGTTTTGTTTAAAATTATACCATAGAAATCTTTTTCGTTTATTCCATAAATCACACAAATTTGTGATCAAAACAAAACAATTAATATTAAACAGATTTTATTCAAATAATAATTATGAAATAACTTGTAATTAATAATCAATGTTCAGTACTTTATTAGAAAGGTTTACATCAAAAAATTAATTTTTAAACTCAATTTATAAGATCAGTGCTGATGTCTGACAATAATTGTCATTAAGTCAAAACTGTGACCATTTATCGGGTGGAGGCGACGGTGTTCAGCAAATTCAAGTCCTCAGCCAATCTGGTCAACGCTCTTCCCTTCTTGTCCTGGTCTCCAACAGCGGCGACCCACGCGTTAATCTGGGGAATACCGGCCACGATGTAGTCCAACATCTATCAAATCAATTAATTAAAATTAGTTATTAATATAAACAATATTGGTGTTAAGCAATGTACTCTCTGGTGCTGAGTGGCCCAGTAGTTGCTTCCGGCGGCTTTCAATTGGGGGATAAGTGTCTTGAGTGTGGCCACAACTTTGTCGGTCTCAACCTTCCAGGCGGCCTGACCTCCGGCCACACCTGCGGATTTGGTGGGCAAACAGCTGCGTCTCTTGGCGTCTAATTTGGTCCTCCAATTGATGATCTCCGAAGTGCCGGCAAACTTGCCAACCGCCGCCTGCTTCTCGGCCGACGCGATGAACGGGATCTCAGCCATCGCTTTCTTGAACCCTTTCAGGCCGTAGACATTGTTGTAGATGTCGTCGTAAACGTCGGGAATGACGGGGAAATTCAAGCTGCGGAGAGCATCGCCCGACGCTTTCATATTGTCGGCCATTTCTTTGATGTTTTGATAGATAAAGTCGAGGATCTTTAGGGAACCGCCGGTCTCCTGGCCTTTGGCGGTGAGGTATGCGACGATGTCTTTGATGTACGCGGCCTGGACTGGGCTGATGGACGCCGAGTCGGGGTGAGCGCACACATCGTAGTTCAGAATGAACCGTGCTAGGTTGAGTTGCGTACTACGATAAATCCGTTGTTAATAAAGTAAATCAAATATTACAAATTGTACTAACTTATATAAAGAATGGGTTTGTCTGTTACCTATGGTTTTGGTTACGATTAAACATATTTGGATATTTATGGTTAAAACTTCTTATTCTGAATCATAAAAGTTGATATTGAATTCAGAGAAAATCGCGAGATTATATACCCTTAGAATTACGAAATAATAACCTAGACACATCTGGTCGTGTCTGATCATGATTTACTGTCATTTTTAGTTAGGCAATAAATTTAAACATGATTAATTTTTTGAAGTCTAGAAAGTATGACCAAGTATAGTTAAACTAACCATACAATACATGTACTTTATTATCTACTGAAATTAATAACTATCTATTTATTATAACAATTGCATAAGAATTTTTGAATTTAACAAAACCCAGATTTTATTTATTATAACTCATAATTCGTTTTACTAATAATCACATTATTAATTATCAGTAACTTTACGTCTCCCTGTAAAGATTTTCAAAATTTAATCATAATACTTAATTTTTAGCTATACAGTATAGTTAATAACTAATATAAAATTTGCATTATTAATATTATAATTTTGTATTACAAACATTAATAGGGAATTAATTCTGTAATACATAGAATATAACAATTATATTCTTTGCTATAGGTCATTATTTAGTATGAATTTTAAGTTTTTTGTGGGGTAAGTGGAGTTCATCCTAACGTAACAAATTACAAAATTGTACTAGCAAATTAATTTAATGCGTGTAACTTAAACACACATTTTTAAATTAACCTATCTTAGTTATCATTTAATTAAGGTATTTAAGTTAGACAACGCGTTAAACGTACACTATTTGAAGTGATTGTGTAGTAAATGTAATGCACTTTATTGTATGTAATACTGTTTAGTCCAGTATTTACTGCCCAATTGTGGCCATTTGAGAATTATGGAAATGATGACCACCATGTTGGAAAATAAAACCACCAATGATTTATTTAAAATCCATAAAGTGGTATATTAAGGTCATAATCAAGTACATTTACAATTGTCATACAAACATGTGTTTTATAGTTTTGATTAATAATTGTGTTTTCAATTATAACACAATTGCATAAGAATTTGTGGATTCTTGGGCCCAGATTTCCATTTATTGTAAATCATAAGTTATAATTCATAACATTTTTTAAAAATTAATTATTACTTTTCAATGTTATACTTTGATTTATTAGAATATTTTTTAGAAGTACATTAGAAGTGTATTAGAATGGAAATTTTTATTAAATATGTTATACACTATAATATATAGATAAGTTATTAGTATATTGTATGTTATAAATACAATTGTCTTCTCATATACAGTATTAATAAATTATTGAATAAAAAAGAAGAATAGTTATCGGCAGTTAGTAGCACAGTTATTTTCAGATTAAAAAATAGCATGTACAGTATTACCCAATATAAGTTAGATTTACAGCATTTTTATACACACTTTTGTACATAAACCCGGTAAATGGATGTGACCTCAAGAGTGGCTTTAAAATCCAAAAGTTATAGAATAGATCTTAAATGGACGGAAGAACATAACATCTATTTATTTGTTTTGATGATATTTATGGATTTTTTGGATGTCAAATAATAATTTATTTGAATACAACTAACAGTTAATATAATTTACAGTACATGTATGAAATACAGGTCTTAAACTCATATGCAAACAGGAGCAATAAAATAGGAAAATTGTTTGACCAAACAAAACTTGCTAACATTCAATCAGTATATTATATTTTTATAAATTTTATTATTGTGTGTGTGAGAGAGAGAGAGAGAGAGAGAGAGAGAGAGAGAGAGAGAGAGAGAACTGAAACAGCACTAATAAATATAGTATTTAATTCTAATTAATAACATGAACGTGCTTAAATAACGGTGCCTTTCAAATTAACTAATTTAGAAATAACTTGTCAAAAATATACCAAATTATTGTGTTAAATAAATCTTTGATGACATGTTTATAATACTGTAATTAAATAAGATAAAATATTATTTATGTTATAAATTGGAAAAATATGAAATTTAGAATGGAATAAGATTTGGCTGTTTTATCAACGCTCATAGTAATAGTACTGTTATCGCCTGCCATTGGCAATCATATGTCTCCTAGTAATTCCAAAAAGTGCACCAGCGTACACATAGCATTTATAATCGAAAAGGTCATTTCTGTACTATTACTATATTATTCATATATAAAGTTAACAATCATTGTGAATGGGGTTTGAAATTCAAACTTTGAACATTACAAGTATTAATGTTTACTATTTATTGTTAAAAATGGGGCACCAAATGACTAAAAGCATTGTAACGTTTATAGTGAACAATAGTTTAAAAATTAACTTGATGATTCAATAATCACGTCTAATTTATAATAGCATTTTTTTGTGCCTGGTAAATCTAGATACAGAGTATATTATCTATACAGAGTATACAGATACATTGTATTTAAGGCAAAGCATTAGAACTAGAGCATTAGAAACTCTACTTGTCGTACATTCAATACATATTAATATGAACAAAGGATATAATTCTATACCATTCAAATTATGATCAAACATGATAGAAAATATATGATTTTCATTACTTTTGCTTATTTTATATTTATTAAAAATTAAATTTGCCAAAAATATATTTTATTAATTTTAACGTTTAATGTTTGTATTTATGTTTATTATGACATAATTACATACGAAATGGACAATTATTTCGCAGAGATACTCATATTTATACTAATATTAATTATGAACACTTTTAAAAGTAATTGCCTCATAATTGTCATTAAGTCAAAACTGTTGTGCGTTTATTGCGGGGGTCGGCTCGAGGCGACGGTGTTTAACAAATGCAAATTCAATTTATACTAATATTAATTATGAACACTTTTAAAAGTAATTGCCTCATAATTGTCATTAAGTCAAAACTGTTGTGCGTTTATTGCGGGGGTCGGCTCGAGGCGACGGTGTTTAACAAATGCAAATTCAAAACCAATTGGTGGTACACTTCGGCCTTCAAGTTTGGGTCCACAACTGCCGCAACTTTTGCGTTAATCTTAGGAATGCCGTTAACAATGAAGGCTCTCATCTATGTTTCAAATTAAATCAATTTAAATTAGTTCTTTATATATTGCGCTATTCATGTAAAGTGTTATACCCTCTCGTGTTGTTTGGCCCAATATTCAGAGCCCAGTTGATGCAGTTTAGGGATCAGGTCGTCGAGAACGGCCACAACCTGATCGGTTTCAGCCTTCCATTCGGCGGCACCGGTGGCCACATCCTTGGCGTCGGTCGGCTGGCATTTGCGGAGTTTAGCGTCTAATTTGGTTCTCCAATTGATTACTTCGGAAGTGGCGGCGAATTTGCCGATCGCTAGCGGCTTATCAGTCGAGTTGCTTATGAACGGCGCCTCAGCCATCGCTCGAGTGAATCCAATGTTATAGACATACCAATGAATATCTCGGCAAACCTCGGCGATGACGGGCGTGCCTTTGCTTTCCTGTTCGTCCGCGTAATTCATCATATTTTCGTCCATTTCTTTGATGTTTTTGCGGATGAAGTTGAGGACCTTTAGGGGACCGAGTTTACCATCTTTGCCCAGAGCTGGCAGGTATGCGAGCAGGTCTTTGATGAGTTGGCCCTGTAGTGCGTTAATTTTAGCCGGGTCATTGTTTGCACATATATCAAACGTGTCGTAAGGCGTGCGATTCAACTCAACGCAAAATGCTATTTATTGGCACAAAATAATGGTTTGATTTAAGTTATAGTGTTTAACATAATTATTGCATATATTTCTTACCCAAACAGACAACGGATCCCAAAACCAATGCTTTAATAAACATTTTAGATTTTTATGGTTAAAACTTCTTATTCTGAATCATAAAAGTTATTAATGAATTGAATGCAAATATTCTCAGATTATATACTATTGAGATTACGAAACACTTTTAACCAAAACACATGTTATGGTCATATTTGCTCATTATTTAATTTATTACGGACCTTTTAAAATGTCTAAGCATGTACATTTTCAGAGAATTCTCAGATTATATACTATTGAGATTACGAAACACTTTTAACCAAAACACATGTTATGGTCATATTTGCTCATTATTTAATTTATTACGGACCTTTTAAAATGTCTAAGCATGTACATTTTCAGAGAATATATTATACATAGCATGTGCTTTATTATTTAAAAACCATCAATTATTTAAACCTGTTTATTATAACATAATTGAATAAGATTTTGAGAGTTCTCGAGAACCCAGGAATTTATTTAATAAAAATTGTATATTTTAATCAAATTAATAAAATAAGTTAAGATAATTAAATAATTTAAAATAATTATTGTATGATTTATGTTATTTTTGTACAGAATAATATTTAACAAGCTTAAATTATAATAATTTTAACCGTAATTTAGCCATATTTCTATTCTGTATATCAAATTATAGGCTATTTATATTGTGGTGGTATTGCATACTTAAATTTTACATAATTGTTCTCTTAATTCTATTACATTCCTTATATGTGTTTATTAAACAAAAATAACTTTTAATTTTGTTTTTGCATCAATTTCTTAAATTATGCCACAAATTGTTTGATTGTTTAGAATTATATGATAATTTTTTGGTCCATGGTGCAAAGTGTTCCATAATTAAAATTAAATTGAAATTGTAAACTAAATGTAAATTAAAAACTATTACCATTTACTAAACTAATTCATAATTATTTTAATCAGCAGATGTTAATGAAACTAAATCAATGATCATGATTATGTACTTAATGTACATATTGTACGAGTACGGTTATTGAACATCGCTTTTTCATGATGCACATGCTTTATAATTAACCATGCTGCGTATTTCTCTTGAAATGATAATTAATTAAAAATAATTTAGGTACAAAGTAACAGTTTCTCGTTAAAAATAATATCTGATTAAATAACATATTATATCTAAAACAGACATAACACAGAAATTATACAAAAGTACAAATACATCTCTCATAATATCAATTAAACAGTATACAATTGTATATGTAAACTATTGTAAATATATTCATTATTAAATAAATTATTTTTTGGTTAAAAATACTTATAATCACAGTAACTCTAACAAGTGATTTGAGAATATTCACAATAGGTTACCGATATATCAATATTAGGGCAAAGTTCAGCTTACA
Organism: Medioppia subpectinata; assembly: GCA_905368565.1. Taxonomy (NCBI): domain Eukaryota; kingdom Metazoa; phylum Arthropoda; class Arachnida; order Sarcoptiformes; family Oppiidae; genus Medioppia; species Medioppia subpectinata. Next base: position 4,347 of record CAJPIZ010001657.1, on the reverse strand, counting down.
TTACAATACACTATAATAATGTATACATGGGGGCAAACTGGGTATTATCATGTATTGTAATGTAATCTAAACTGTGCCCTAATATATCGTAACGTATAATAGTGAGCACTCAGATTATAATTAATTATTAATACATTATATAAATCAAACTTCAGTTGTATTAAAAACTTTTAATAGATTTATATAATTATCATTTCATACGTTTAAACTACTATATCAACGGTTTGTGTCACTAAAGTACAAATGTTTGCAAAAAAAGTTTATGCAAAAAAATGTATTTAGTAAATGTAAACTAGTTCGGTAGAAGAAGACGGAATAATTTGCTGGACTGTTAAAACAGTATTCTCAAATGGTTTTTAAAATTTTTATAAGACATGACAGATATTTAAGATTTTAGTTGAATGTTATAATGTTTTTAATCTTATTATTTTTTTAAAATTAGGAACATTACCTCTTGTGATAATCCTCATCTCGATACTTTCGGCCATATGGTCATAAGATGAGTATTCCGGTGACAGATCGTGTCAAATGACCACAAACACCCGAATTATGGTTAAATTTCTAGTCAATAATTCTAGTCATAAAGCATTATATTGTTGATAAATGGCAACATTCCTAGGAATTATCATTTTTCACTGCATAATAAATTAAATATTTTATTTAAATATAATTAATAATTTAAATTGAATGGTTAGTTAGTCGGCGCCTTCTATGCAGTGACAAAAATCCTTAATTTTATTAATTATTTAATAACAAAAGTTATGTTACTTTCAATTAAAACTTTCAAAGTTCAAACAGTAATGTTAAACTGTAAATGCGATGACCAATACTTACAGTTAGTATTTATTAGACTATTTTTGGCAATAAATTGTTTAATTGCTGTTACGGTATAAACAATAATATTCATAACAATTAAAAATTGTAATTCATTTCTGAGTGTGTTTAAAAAATAAGTGCATTTAATAATAACGCGATTGTATTATTAAAGTCAGTATAAATTGTTTGATTGCAATAACAATAGAATTATTGATTGATTTAATTAACGATACGTCAAATTCAAACCGTATATCAAATCTCATTATTTAAGAAGTTATCCAAATATCAGAGCTTAAAATGAAATCCTTTTTAATCCAAACATTAGTTTCGGTGATTTATTTGCAAGTGATTTGTGGCCAACACTCGTCACAACATGGCTTATGTCGTACACTGAATATGATTAGTGTTTTTCAGTTAAATAACGACATGTTTTTTCATATCAATACAAATGATCCCACAAATGGACAAACAGTCAGACAATTGTGGAAAATAAATGAGACTATTATTAGAGACCCAAACCAGCCATACGTTATGCCGAGCTATAAGACTGCCCACCAGTCTTCACATATCCTCCACTATATGGCAACCGACATGTATTGGGGTTTGTATTCAATTAGATAATCATTTTTACGATTCCTATGTATTTACATTTGTTAACAAAATGCTAAAAACTAATAAAACTTTGAAATTTAATAATATGACGACAGAAATCGACTCACAAATAGCGGCCGTTTTGCTGGACATCGACAACACATACGAGTCGTGTTTTGCCGGCAATATTACAGATAAACCGTTTTGCGATCAAATAACTGACACACGAAAAGACCCGTATCTGGACTTGACTCACAAATAGCGGCCGTTTTGCTGGACATCGACAACACATACGAGTCGTGTTTTGCCGGCAATATTACAGATAAACCGTTTTGCGATCAAATAACTGACACACGAAAAGACCCGTATCTGGACTTTGTATGCATTTATTCAACATTCACACAAATTCCCGGCGTAAGCGCCACACAACCCGGTAATGGTTATGAACAAACATTGAAAATTAATCAATTAAATTAATTGTTTTAATGTTAATCCAGTTTATGGCCTAAAAATCATTCAATACAATCGGATGACAAACGAGATCTTTTACAAAAGAAGCCTAGAGTTCCCACAACTGAAGCAAATGTGTAACAATGCATACGAAGTGCCGCTAAAAGAGGCGCAACATTCTGGAAATTTGCCCACAAATGCGATTTTACTGCCAATTAGTGGTTATCTTCGTATGAAATACAATGCATTCGTGAAGAATAGTAACGGAACTCATATAGAAGTGGAGTACGAGAGGACTGTCATTATGTTTGAGAAGTCGGTGACGGAAAATGTAATGGTTTTGTCCGACACGTCACACATTCTGACCGATGTTTCCGATTATTTGAAGACAATTCACCACATCATCCGTTTGCAAGACATTAACCGTTTGATCGCAATCCCAATGAAAGCCGGCATTAATACGAGTTTATCGCAAGGTTTTTACGAGAAGACGGCCTCCAAATATATTTTTCGCGCATCCGTTAGTTTATTGATATGTTTTATAAATCAAAACATTTGATTGCATAAATATTAATATTTGATAGAAATTACAACTCAAACATGTTTTCCGATGTCTCGAAGAGGCCGTGCCTTTCAATCCACACGTGTTTTGTTCGGTGAAACAAAAGTATGATTCAGTTTTCAGTCTGGGATTTGACTATTATTTCAAAAAAGACGGTATCTTTTGGCGAATGAATTTAATGGGATTCACACGACAATCAAATCACAACTTAACAGACGATTCACTCATTAATTTGAGTTTTGAATCTCATTTCACGGATTTGTTATTAAGGGATGGCTTTGGTTTGAAATTACATATTAATAAATAGTTTAACTCATTATTAATTAATATCGTTTCACATATTTATAACAGACACATATCAACCCATTCATGGCTTTACATACAAACCACTCTATAGTGACGAGTGCTCTACAGATGACAAAACATGTAATTCATTCTTCCAGAGCTCACCATTTCATTATCATCTTTGCATTTATGGATTTAAACCGTCGCTGAATGCGTCCGGAGTTCACTCACAAATCAAATCCTATCGATACTCAACAACTGGTATTCATCCCAAACAAGAAGTCAGAGCTCACCATTTCATTATCATCTTTGCATTTATGGATTTAAACCGTCGCTGAATGCGTCCGGAGTTCACTCACAAATCAAATCCTATCGATACTCAACAACTGGTATTCATCCCAAACAAGAAGACAATATGTGTTCGGCAGTGTTTAGGCTCACTGTCGACACGGACTATACAGTTGTGTCCGCGGTGTCCAACCCGTCCTCTGCAGTGAACGATGTAATTATTATAACGAAATCTACAACACATCATAAAATTAAATTACATCGAGTGGTTTGGGCTTTTGAATCCACCTCATCTCAAATCTCCGTTAATCAGACGCAAGACTTTATTATACTTCGGTTTAAATCTTTGTTTTATAAAAACGGAAAAATTTATGGATACGGGAAAGAAGACGACGGAACGTTATATGATATGTCCATTAAAAATACGAAGTATTATATTACTGTAAGTTTGGATATAATAGATGTGAAGACTTTTGTACAATTTATTTCAAACATTTTTATAGCCCTCTTCTGAAAAATTGAAAGACCTGTTCGCGTGTCCGCACAGATATATCTATCTTTCAGTCAGTAATCGTAGAAAAGGTGTTTGTAATGAAAAGATTGAATCCAATGAAAGGCACAGTGTTTTCAATATCGGTCTCAAGTTATACCATCAAAAGGATCTATATTTCTATGTTTACGACAAAACAAGAAAACAATTTGATTTAGATATGGATATCACACAACTATTGGCCTATTATTTCAGTAATTATTCTTAATTAAATTTCAATTAAAATAATCATTTATTCTTACCGTTAGACACGAGAGAACGTGTCGTCGGATATACAGTGGACTACGATTTTGCCTCAAAAGTGAGAAACGGATCGGAAACATATGAAGTGGTATTTCACGGCAAAAGTCACCAAAAATACCAAATGTTGGGACAAAACATATTTGCAATGTTTTCAATGAGAATAGATTTGGGCGTAAAATCATTGCTTCCGATCACTAATACCTCTCGATTTATAGGTAAGAGCTTTATTGCCATTACATTTGGTTCGGTGTCAACGATAATCCCCAGCAATCAGTCGATCACAGCTATTGGCGCTTCCTATTGGAAGTCTCAGTCATACCTGTATTGGCTCACAAACCCTATGCACTTACGGGCTCTCTATTATGTCTCAGACACCAAATGGAGATTTTTGTTTCCTTTTGAGCATAACTTCGATATTAAGTATTGGAATGAAAGGAAAGCCGTTCTCAACGGAAAAGTCATCGGATTTTTCACTCTTGAATCCGACAAAACGCCAATGATTTACGCTCTCATTGAAGAGTCTGTTTACAGACAAAATAAGCTCAGGATTTATGAAATCACA
>CAJPIZ010001656.1:0-15869 GCA_905368565.1 Medioppia subpectinata | reverse complement strand
TGTAAAATATCTTTTCATTTTTTAATAAATAATTATAATACAAATGTTTTTTAATAATAAAATTTAAATTTTATTAAAGTATATTTATTCAATATTTAATTGTGTTCGTTTATGAATTGGTCTTCCATCCACAGTAGAATAATATCCCGGATGGTTAGCAGTTGGCGTATATCTATGTTCGACTCTCACATGATGTACCATTCTATCAACATTGTATTCGGTATGCCCTAAACACAACCGACAAATATATTTTATTGGATTAATTGTAGCAACTTGTTTGTCTCCAGGTTGAAAATGAGCTCCGATTTGAAGTGGCCTGAAATTATATTTGTCCATATTTCTGCAAAATAAATTAAAACATTTAGATTTTTTAAAACACAATATATTATAATCTCTCTCTCTCTCTCTCTCTCTCTCTCTTTAAAAATTAATTAATAAATTAATAAAATAATAAATAGATAATTTTAAAAATTAAACAATTATTTATTTTTCAATATCATATATTAAATACATTTATAATGTTTAATTATTATCAGTTAAAGTGTTTATTTCTGTCCACACTTTTAATGCCATCAATATATTTTCAAGGTTTCCGATATTTTCCAAATCATATCCATATTCAACGTATAAATCTTTGATGTTATTTTTGTTTTCAATTGCCAATGAAATCACTTTAGGTTTTGAATCTTTGTGTTCGTTAACAATATTATCAAATACTCTTTCGAACATTGCTGTTAAAATATTACGAATCATTTGTTGAGTAATTTCATTTTTATAAAGAGAACTTAAAGTAAAATCATTTTCAATGCCTTCCATGATTTTAAAAGCAGAAATGATTTTGCATAGAAAATTTTCTAGTTATATAGTCATAATTTATAACAATAAATTACGTCTTACCTTCAGATTTATTTCTGGAAATTAATTCTTTGCATTCTTTTGCAATGAATTCAGCTTTAATTTTAGCACAAATAGGTATCTCATAATTTTTTAAAATACTATGTAATTCACAAATTGAATAGAAATTCGGATTATTTTTCATATACAATCGCAAGTCTTCGTTTGAAGGACACTGTTTTTTGTTTGTTTCAAATATTGACAATGAATCAAGTTCTATTGCAAAACGACCAAGGCCGGCCTTATACAATAAACTAGCAATATTTTCATCACGACAAATTCCAATATAATTTGCATTTATATTACCATTTTTTGTAATATGATAAAGTGTTTTAATTACAGATATAACGTCACTAGATGGAAGAGCAAATTCACTGTTTTTGTTTATTTTAATTCCATGAATATAATCCTCAATAAAATTTATAGTTTTAATATTAATCTGATCGATAGAATTTTTGTTAATTTTACAATTGAAAGGTATTAACCCACTTTTATCTGGACTCCAAAACCCAATTTCTCTTACTATAAATTGATAATTTAATGAGTATCCTTGCGCACACAATATAAGTCTTATTTCACTAAAATTGGCTTTATAAACTGCCATTATTTACTGTGAGTGTTATAACGTAAAGTGTTAACGTATATATTATGAAAATGAATAAATTATATGATGCTACACTAGTACACCCATCTAGGTTTATTATTTGTGGTCCGTCAGGTTCTGGAAAATCAACATTTGTTCAAAAATTATTAGTACATATGAAAGAAATGTTTGGATTTTATTTTGATAACATAATTTATAGCTCTGGAAGTACATTTCCATTAATTGATAAAATACATAATATAACTATTAAGAAATTTAATAATATAGACAAAAAAATATATAAATATTTAAATGCAAACAAACGTAATTTATTAATATTTGATGACAATATGCATATGGCTGTTAACGATTTATTTATTAGTGATTTGTTTACTAAATATAGTCACCACAACAATACAACTGTAATATTGTTATTGCAAAATTTATTTCCTAAAAGCAAGTATATTAGGGATATTTCCGGAAACGCTACATATATTGTGTTAATGTCTAATCCAAGAGAAACAAGACCAATTAAAACTTTAAGTTCACAAATAGATGGCTCTCATAGTCAATTTATTTACGACTGTTTTATAGACGCTACTTTGAATAAACCATTCAGTTATTTATTTCTTGACTTTCACCAAAATACCACAAATGTTTTAAGAGTCCGGACAAATGTCTTCCCGGATGAAAAGCCACAAATTGTCTACATCAAAAAAATTGAAATTTAAAAATATTTTAAAGTGTTCAAAACATTTACATGAATTGTCAAAAGTTAAGAACTCAATAAAACGTAAACGCCTAATATCCAATGCAGAAAATTGTATAATTAATGCAATTTCAGAAATCGCTAAAAATTGTTTAACTGGAAATATTCCATTAAACAAATGTGAATTTAATAAATTATCAAAATATCAAAATCAATTAAGATCAATTGCAAAAAAGTCTACTATATCTCAACGAAAAAACATTCTCAACCAATCCGGTGGTATTTTGCCTTTACTTTTGCCACCAGCTTTATCACTACTAGCAACAGTCGTTGGGTCGGCCATAAATAAAGCGATACAATGAGTTCTTTCAAGAAAATGAAATTAGTTGCTGAAAACACCTCTACAAATGACGTTTTTTCTAATAATGTAACCACTAAATCAACCAATTTTGACAACGAAATGAAAAACGTATTAAATATGAACGATAATGAAGTTAATAAAATCAAATTATATAAAACTATAATTAATAAATATAATAGAAAAACTTCGAAAAATCAACAAATATCCTCTACGTTAGATGTTGATAATTATAAAATATTTCCGAAAAAATTAACAACAACTGATATTAAATGGGTTCCTTATTAGAAATTCACAACTTGTTGGAAAAATACTATTATGATCCGAATGAATTTTCGAGTTTTCAAAATCAAAAAGTTTTGTATAAAAGATTAAAAAGAAATTACCCAACAATTCGGAAACAAACAGTTGAAAAGTGGTTAAATAAACAACCAACTTATTATATACACAAAGATGTGAAACATAAAATAAATCGAAATAGAATAATTTCAAGAAAAATTGATCATATTTGGAACGCTGATTTAATTGAAATAACCAAACCACTAGAAAACGAAAACAACAGATTTGTATTAACAGTTATTGATAATTTAACAAAATACGCATGGACAAGACTTTTGAAAAATAAAACTAAAGAGTCAGTTTACAATGCATTTAAAGATATCATCGAAACCAGTAAAAGAAAACCACATATTTTGGGAACAGATGAAGGTCCCGAATTTACTAATCGCTTATTTCAATCATATTTAAAAGATAACACTATACATCATTATATTGCGAGAGAGTTTTTTAAAGCAGCATTAGTTGAAAGATTTAATCAAACTCTTAAACAACGCCTTCACAAATATATGCATTATAAAAATACAAATAAATTTACAGATATATTAGACAAAATTGTGAATTCATATAATCATTCAGTTCATAGTAGAACAAAATTTAAACCTATTGATGTAAATAAAAATAATGAAGTAATTGTATATAGAAATTTATTTAAAACTACAATTCCAGGTGAAAGTGATCATTTAAAAGTTGGTGACAAAGTCTTAATCCATAAGGAAAGAGACACATTTTCAAAAGGATACTCACACAAATGGAAGGATGAAGTGTATAGTGTTTCAAAAATATTACATTTATCACCATATTATAAATATATACTTGTTGACTCTAATATAAAACCACTTGTAAAATCATATTATAAAAGTGAATTATTAAAAATAAATAACGATGACTGACGATAATGAATCATTTATTTTGATCTTATCATCGGACTCAAATTTGGACACAGAACCTGACAACAGAGCTGATAACTTCGTTATTCGATACGATAAGCCTATTAGTTTAACATCAATGTATGAATGTTCGTTAATCGACATTATTATTCCAAAACCGTTATTTTCATTTCCGAAAACAAATTTCAGTATAGTTTATTGTTTAATAAATTTTAGTGATTATAATATCACATCTTGGAATTTTGATGAACATATTTTTGAAACTTATGAATTTAGTCCAACTATTTTTGCTAATGTTCAAAATTATATTGTAAAATTTGTTGAATTTTATAAAACAGTAATGACAAAAATTAGAAGTAATGAAATTTTAGCAAAAGTTCATAAAAGCGGATACTTTATAAGTAAAAAAAATAATGCCAAACAATATAGATTACCTTCAATGTTGTATGATCAAGTCAAAAATATATTTTATTTATCAAAAGGATATCTTTGTGTTGATGGTGATGAGACAAAAGGAATATTATTATTTATTAAATTTGGAACATTTTTACATGAGATATTAAATATAGATAACCCAACCTTAAATAATATAGTAGTAAAATATAATTTATCAGTTGTAACTAATTTTACAGATTACCAATATAGACAAAAGAAAATTAAAATTATTGATGACAAATATTTTGTGCCTGATTTTACTATTATGGCTACTCAATACCCTGCATTTGCTAAATTTACCACAACACCAGTTTCTAAATACGAAGTCAAAACTAATAAAATAGATTTTTTTATTATATGTGACTTAGTTGTTGAATCATATATAAATGATAAAAAATATCAGTATTTGAGATATTGTCATTTTAATAATGATGGTCAAATTATTGTTAACTTTGATCAGCTTATTTATATACCTGTAATCAAACAGGAAATTTTAAGCATCAAAATATCATTTGTTGATAAATATTTCAATAAAATCCATTTTGATAATGGTTCGAGTATTTGTGTATTAAATTTTAGAAAAATTAACACCATAATGGATATTAATTCAGAAGAATTTTCTATTGTATTATCAAATGCATCTCATCACATTAAAAATAGTGAATTTGAAGTTGTATTTCAAAAACCTATACAACTTCAACAACCTATGGAAATATCTTTATTAGAAATTAATATTCCTAATAAAGTTTATACAAATAAGTTTTTAACATCTAAATATGTGAACATTAATGTAGTGTTGTTAAACATCATATGGCGTGCTTACAATTTTATTGATGAGTACGATGTAAATCATATTAGGGATGAAACATTTAAAAAAACCTATGAAATTAAACCAAATCGATATACACGAAGTACACTTCAACAACAATTTAATGACATTCATACAAAATCAATTGAATTTATTAAAGAATGTGTTTTAATAAGATTTCCAAAACTTGATTTACCTGAAACAGATACCATTAATAGAATAACATACCCTAAAGTTAATATTGAAGAAGATTATACAATAAATAAAATAGGATTTATGAATTTCAATGGTACAGATAAATATGGAACACCACAACAAAAAGCTGTGAAATGGCATAAATGCGTATTGCTATATTATACATTTGACGAAGAATTGCATCAAAATCTTGGTTTTGATTTAAATAATTTTCCAAATGTTAAGTTACAAAAGAACACATTTATAACTGGACCTATTCAATATAATAATGGAAAATCTACAAATAAGCCAAATTTGGATCAATTTGATCATTTTTTTGTTTACACCGATATTGTTAAAGAAACATATTTAGGAAATATTAAAACAAATATAATAAAAGTATTTCCTAGAAATAAAATTTCCAACGATAATATAATCTGTTATTCCTTTACAAATTTGCTGTATATACCATTAAGAGTAAACGAAATTAATTCAATTAAGATTGTAATAGCTGACAATTATGGTCAATTAATTGACTATGATAACGATGATATAACTTTAACACTATTAATTAAACCAATATAAATTATTATATTCATTTGTATAATTGTGTATTATTATATTTAATTTTAATAAATATGTTTTGCAATAAAGTAAATTGTGACTATGACTCATATTACAAAGACCAGGCCGGTGGAGCATTGGACATTAAAGTGTACAAATCTATTCGTAAACAAAAAGGATTTGGTTTCCTTTCAAACATTGTAGGCAGATTTGCTTTTCCAGTATTAAAATTTCTTGGAAAACAAGCCTTAAATAGTGGGGGTGAATTGCTAACCGATTTAATACCTGCTGTAAATCAAGTAAAGACTAGTCTTAAAAAACGAGCTGTAAATACCCTGAAAAATATTAGTGACAAAATCGAACAGTCTGGCTCTGGGCGAAAAAGGATGCGTAAAAAGAAGGTAATTACTCCACCGTTTAAATCTTATCAAGTCGGCAAAGGAAGACGACATAAAAGAAAATCTAAGAAAAAGTGCAAAGCGAAACGAAAGAAACGTACATCAAAACGAAAATCACAAGTTAAAACAAATATCAACGATATTTTCAACTAAAATGGCAACTGAAGTTCTAAAAAGTGAATTAGATTTATTTAAAAATATATCATTTCAACAAAGTATACACCATTCGCAATTAATTCAATATCGCCCAACTAGCGCTTTATCTGAATCATCGATAATTGAGTTCGATATTCCCATATCGTCGGATGAATATTTAGATTTGCAAAATATTTATCTCTCATATAAAGGAAAAGTTGTAAAAAATGATGGCAGTGATTTTGATACAGCAAAGGATGGACATTATTCATTAATAAATTACGCACTAAATACAATATTCGATCAACTATCTGTATTTCTTGGTTCAACACTAGTAAGTCAAGCCTCTAATACATATCATTATTTGGCTTGTATTGAAGGCTTTACTCAATTAACTATTAATACAAGTAAAACTTTGATGCGAACTGCTGGATATGTACCAAATTACGATAAAACCGATATAAATTTTGATGAAATAAATACGAGTTTGTCAGATATTTATAAGAAAAGCAAAATATTTACTCTATATGGAAAATTACATGGTTCAATATTTAATTCCGATAAATTATTGATTAATGGTTTAAACATGCGTTTGTTATTTACACGAGCAGCACCCAAATTCTATTGTATGGTTAAATCACCAAATACAGGGACTGATGCTATAAATCCCAAATTAAATTTAATCGACATTTGTTTATTTGTGAGAAAAGTCAAAGTGTCACAGCAAATATTGACTGCACATTACAAAGCCCTTCAAATTTCAAAAGCAACTTATCCAATTAAAAGATCGTTAGTTAAAGTGTTGAATTTGCCTGCCAATCAGACTACATTTGTTTTAGACAACGTATTTATTGGACAACAACCAAGTTTATTAATATTAGGTTTAGTATCAAACGATGCATATAGTGGTAGTTATACAGCAAATCCGTTGGCTTTTAAACATCACAAATTATCATATTTATGTGTTCATTTGAACGGCGAACAGTTCCCCAAAACGCCATATCAACCGGACTATGGAGACGCAGTAAATAATTACGAAAGAGAATATTATGATTTTTTATTAAATATCGGAGCAAATAAAACGTTAACACAACCAGCAATAGATTATGTTAATTATAGAAAAGGATTTTGTTTATACGCTTTTAATTTTAACTCTGATTTTGAAGACTCAGACATAAATGATTATATCAGTATACCAAAAAACGGCTTCATGAATATAGAATTGAAATTCACTGAAAGTCTTTCAAGTGCATTAAAATTGATAGCTTATGCCCAATTTGATAACATAATTCAAATAGACGAAAACAGAAATGTTTATATTGATTACAGTGGTTAAATAATGAATACTATTGAAGTGACAAAATTTTTGAAAAAATACACAAAAAAATCATTTTGTGGAGTTATTCCAATAGATCATTTACCAATGAAACGTCTATCTAAAGAATGTTCATTCATTGTAAATACACACCCATCACATATGCCTGGTGAGCATTGGTTTGCTATATATAAACCAAAACATGGTTTGCTAGAATATTTTGATTCCTATGGCCTTCCGCCTTCGAATAACATTGTATTAAATTTTTTAAAAGTGAATAACAATAAATTTATTCATAATTCAAAACAAATACAATCAAATATATCTTTAAATTGTGGAAAATATTGTATATTTTATATTTATTTTAGAACAAAACATTATTCAATGAAACAATATTTAAAATTTTTTGTAACAAATAAATTTTATAACGATATATTTATTAATATGTTATACAAAAAATATGTAAAATTTCAATAAAATAATTTATATAACAATTCATGAATTAACTCATTATCATTTGTATACAAAAATCCATTATAAGGTCTATACCAAGGTATATAACAACACGAGTTACCATCATTACAAATGCATGAACTTGTGTTATCTGTTATATAAAATAATTTGTTTTAATATTTATGGATACAGTTTAATTAGTTGACCCAAAACCACACTCGCCCCTTTGTGTTTTAACTTGAAATGAGTTTACAAATTTTGGGCAATAATAATGTATATTGTGAATTATAAGCTGGGCAATCTTATCACCTTTTTTATAATTAAATTCAATTAAACTCATATTTGATAACAAAACTTTTACTTCTCCCTGATAATCTTGATCAATTACTCCTGCTCTAACATCAATTGATTTAACTGCAAAACTACTTCTTGACTCAATTTTCCCAAATGTATTTAATGGTAAGTCAACTTTAATGCCTGTGTTAATCAGTTTCCGCTCGTTTGGTAAAATAGTTCCTTCGTCATAACTATAGAGATCCAGACCTGCTGAATATGGTGTTCCTCTCGTTGGTAACATAGAATCTTCGTGAATGGCCACAAAGTTGATCTCATTTGGATCTATAAATATATTAATGTTAAATATTAGTTTAAAACATTTAATTTAAATTTAATTGTTTGTTTTCGAAACTCAAGTGAATAGTGACCAAATGGTAAACAATCAATGCCATTGTTTAGTATGTATTTTTTGTCATCAAATGGAGTGAATATTAATTTTGTTTGTTTAATGGTATGAATTATATGTTTATTGCTCTTAATAGATTTCATAGAGGAATGGAATGGTTTCTTTTTAAATAAAACATTTTTATAGTTTTCATGTTTAATGTATTTATTAATCATTGCTTTCTGTAATCCTTTTGCTACATGTTTTTCATTATTTTTATCGTCACAAATAGAATATAATTTTGATTTTAACGCAATGAATTCTTTTATAGGTTCACCACAATATTCATCTTTTAAATACCCAATAGTTTTTTCATGTTTATTATCGTAAAATATCGAGGTTTTATCATAATTTGAAAAGTCAAATATTGTACCAAAAACAGTATATAATTCATTATATAAATCTGTAGTATATATTTCATAGACATAGCTATCAGTATCATAGTACATAAGATTGATATTGTTTTGATAATAACTTTTAAAACAATTATAATGAGTATTAAACATTAAATGCTTTGATAGTTCAAGAACTGTAAAACCTATATAAATTGGGCGATTTAGCATTACTGTAGTTTTTCTCATTTGAATTAATACTTTATTTTCATCTAAAATTTCATATTTTTCAAAATGAGGTTTAATTAAAAAATTTGAGGCTGTTTTTTGATTTAATGCTAATTTTATGTTTATATGTTTTCGATTATCTTGAATACTTTTACCAAATACACTATTGTTCATAAGTTTAAATAAATTTTTTTCAAAATCATTATTAGATTCTTTACGTAAATTAGTATTTAATTTAATATAAGGTTTTAAAAATTGTTTTTGACAAAATTTTAAGGCTTTATGAATTTTAATTAATTTTAATCCTAATTCTAAATATAATTTTAAATTTTTAAAATGAATAATATAATTTGTCTTATCATATAATGTTTGCATTAACTTATTAGTAGCTACTCGACGGTATCCATAAGGTTTTAATGAATTAATTATATCTAATTGATATTTGCTTAGCAATTCTGTTGATATTTTACAACTTTGAGGACATAACGGAAAATCTTTGTGTAAATCATGTAATTCAGTGGGATAATGTAAATCACATTCGATTATGTAACCAAAAGTAGACTCAGTATCGATTGTAAGCCAATCAATTTTATTAAATGTATTTACATCAATCCATTCAAAATTAGATATAGGTAAATATTGATTCATTGCAAATCCATATAAATTATTGAAATCTAAATAGAGTAAATATTTTTCTTTTTCATTTGGATTATAATCCGTTAACAGTGAATTATTGGCTTTAGAATATCGTTTAGAAATACATGACATGCCACCACGTATTCCACATTCAATAAATTGATATATATCGATATCACTAATTAATTCTAATTCAATATTAGTTATTCGTAACGCTGCCTCCCAGGCTAAACCTGGGATACTTACAAAATGAGCAGGATCTAGATTATATACATTAAAAATTTTTAATCTAAATGCTTGAAATACGTCTGCTAGCAGACTTGTATCTAATGTAAGATAAAAGTCATGATATTGACCTATATTTTTAATTTTAAAACTTTTCCAAACATTTACAGCGTGTTCATAATCAGAATCAGAAATATTTGTTTTATTTAATGAACTATAAAAATGTTTTTTATTAGGTAAATTTTTTTCTTTAAATTTATCAAAACTATCGATATATTCATATGGGTAAACCCCTTTTCTTAACAATAATTGTCGTTTATATTCTGAATCAATATTAGATTCAAATAATTTACTTGTAATTGGGAATGAATAATTTGATTTTTTTAAATTCAAAACCAATTTATCTAAACTTTCAAATAAGAATTGATAGGAGTCTAAAAAATTTATATGATCTAATTTAAAAGCAATAAACTTTTCCATAGAATTAGGTAGTATTTTACATTGTTTGAAATAATTTTCATCAATGTTATTGATTATAAAATGTGAATCATAACTGCAAATGAATAAAATTATAATTAATTTAATAATATTAGATATAACTGTAAATATATTACTTTTTTAAGTTATGAAAGAATAGTGGAATGTTTTCAGGAATTTGATAATTTAGATTACAACCAATATGAGCTGCACCACGATAATCACCGGTTAGATGGTCGTGATCTCTAACTTTGACTTGCACAAATTGGTTATATATTAAATCATTGAACGATTTTTTACAAATAAAGCACTTGTCACTCTTTGTATGTTGATCTATTTGCTCTGGTGTTAATGGTTTCATGGGTTTGATATCACTTAATATAACTTGAATTTTGTCACTAATTTGTTTCAAATCATTCATAAATTCAATCATACAATTTTCTCCACGATAATAATTATAATAAAACAATTCACATTCATTTTTAATTACAATAATGGCGTAACCACAAGGTATATGTGTTTGATTGATTTTTGATTTGTTTGTAATGTTGATATTAGTTTTCATTAGTATTGCTTCAAAATCAGAATATATAACATATGGAAAATAATATAAATGTTGCACTTTGTCAAACATTAAAATGTTATTATTTACATTTGGTAAAACACTAATTTGTGGTTTGAATGTTAAACATTTATTTTCATGCATTGTTAATTTATAGGCATTTCGAAATTTAGAAAAACAGTTCGCACAGAAATGATGATATCGTGAAGCATATGATCCAATTAATCGATTAATATTTTTTATAAAAAAATAATGATCATTATAAAGTAATAAATTAACTGTATTATTTACATTTAATTTAGAAATATAAAGTGGTTTAATTAAAGATTGTTTTTTATCAAATTTGCTCCAATAAAATACATTCACTCGAAAGTTTAAATGTAAATTATTATTCTCAAATTTAGATATCATTGTGAGTTTCATAGGAAAGTTTACATTTTTTAGATTAAATTTTGATAAATGTTGTTTATATTTTGATATACATTCTGGGTGATATTTTACTGGATATAATTTTGCTATAATTGCCCATATAAAACACATATTGTCATTATTTTTATTTATAATATTTATAATTGCTTTTTTGTTCTTAATTTCTACTGGCAAATGTGAATAACACCCCCCAGTCATAGGATAAAATATGCCAACTCTAATGTCTAGACGATCTATATCATTTATAACACAATTAGACCCTTTGTCTTGAAATTCATGAATTTGATTATCAAAATTTTCAATGATTTCGTTAAATTCAAATTCAAATTGTGGTAATATTGTTAGTACAATATTTTTTGTAGGGAAATATCCTATAGCATATGTTATGACATTATTAATTTCTTTAATAAATGATACTTGTAAACAAAATTGTAGTTTAATTGAATGTAATTTTTTTAATAATTTTTTAATCAAATTAATTATATCATTTTTATAAAATGATAAAAAATTTCTGACGTCATTATAGTGTGTTTCTGGAACTAATTCAAATTGCTGTAAAAACAATTTAAATGCACTTTTTGATAATTTAAATTTTGAATGTTTTAAATTCAATTGCCGAGAAGTTAACCCAAAACCATATTGGTTTGAACAGTTTATTAAATGTTTAATAATAGTGCTTTTGTTGTTACTTTGATAGCCACAAATTAAACAATATTTATCAGTAATATTAACTGTACATTTTTTAATATGTTGCACAAACACATTGTATTTATCAATTGTTATTAAACATAAAGAACATATAAATTTTGTTTCATTTGACTCACTGCAGTACTTCTTATCGTGTATTTCTCGTTTATGTGATAACACTTGGTATGCATTTGAAAATGTTTTGCCACAAATTTTGCATTTAAATCTGTATTTTCTTTTAGTTTCTATAGATAAAAAGAAACATAAATGGATTTTAATTCAAAAACGATAATTATTTGGATATTATGTGCAATTAATTTGATTTTTATAATAATGTATTCAATGGAAAATATTCATATGGTAATTCAATGGAACTGTACTAATTTATTGCCAATTGATTACGAACTTAAAAATATCAATGATTGCTATTTAACAGTACACAATTTTGTCTCAGTAAAGACTAATACAAATAATTCAAATAATTTAGATTTGAAAACATTTATTTATTCATACAGTAGACCATATTTGATTGAATTGATTAACAATAATACAAAGGACTGTATTTGTTGTCCTTAAATTTATAAATTTGTATATTAAATTTGAAATAAAATATGTTGTATAATAATTGAATACATTTGTTAACAATAATGTCAAAAGTGTTTGAATATATATTTGTATTAGTATTGTAATTTAATATTTTGTAATTATTGTGTAATATAGATAGCACAAATAAATTCAGTTTAATATATATATTTAATAATTTTAATATAAGAGCCAGAAATACTCTGTATTATACATACAATAGTAAATCTTATTTATTTTTAGCCGGAAATACTAAGTATTTTTATATAATACATTAGTAAATCCCATTAAAATTAAAGCCGGAAATACTATGTATTTAATATAATACGTTAGTAAATCCCATATTTTTGCCGGTAATATAATGCATTATAAATAATACATTATAAACCCATTATTTTTTAAGTTTTTTCTTCTTTTCTGATTCAATGTACTGTTTTTCCATGTAATCAATTGCTTGTTTTAAATTAGTCATCAAATCCATAGAAATTTCATAAAGATATTTATTTGTTTTGATAACGCCTTTGTTACGCCAAAACTTGAACAGAACGAGGTTATTATTAAGAACCCCTATTCCATCGCGTTTTCCTGTAAGATATAAATATTTTAACATTTAACATACCGTTATAATTTGTACCAATTTGCGCGCGAATTGGAATCCGATCAATTGAGTCGTCCGTATCATCGCTTTGGTCAAGGATTAAGTCAAAATCGCCAGTTTGTTTTCGTTTGTTTCCTTTTGATGATGATGCCAATGGGTCGACCGATTTCGACAATTGGCCTTTAGGCAATCGAGATCCTTTTGGAGGTATGATTGGAGTGGACACTTCTTCATCGGACGACTCAGCGTCTGACTCGTTCAATTCAATCTCAATATCTTTTTTACTACGAGGCATATTATATTTTAATCACAAACAAATATACAAGTTTCAATAAATACCAGACACTTATATACTATTACTTTCAACCTTGGTGTATGTAATTATATGTAGAAATATTAGCAACTTTATTGATGTTTTTGTTTTATTGTTTATTAAAATAATATTGCAAAACAAATACAATTACTTTGTAAAAAATGATTGTAGGATAATTGTTGGCAATTAATTAGGTATTGTTTTCAATAACAAACTCAAAGACAATAATAATTACTTTTCAAAAAATTTAATGTAAAATATTACGTCAATTGTTTGCAATTCAATTGATTTTTATTACATAACTGTTTTAGAAATAAATTTCAATGTTAAAGATAATTGTTTCTTAGAAAAAGATTGCAAAATATTACTTCAATTATTTGCAATTCAATAGATTTTTATTACATAACTTTTTAGAAATAAATTTCAATGTCAAAGATAATTGTTTCTTAGAAAAAGATTGCAAAATATTACTTCAATTATTTGCAATTTAATAAATATTTATTACATAACTGTTATTTAAATAAATTTCAATGTCAAAGATAATTGTTTCTTAAGAAAAGATTGCAAAATATTACTTCAATTATTTGCAATTCAATAAATATTTATTACATAACTGTTATTTAAATAAATTTCAATGTCAAAGATAATTGTTTCTTAGAAAATGATTGCAATTCAAACAATTTCAATAGATAATTATGACATAATTGTTGTTGAAATCAATCTCAACGACAAATTTTATTAATTCTTAAAATATTTTATTTTGTTAATGAACTTAATAATAATTCATAATTATAATTACAATAATTGTGTTCAATTTTAATTTTGTTCACATCATTTGCATAAATATCAATTAGCATTGGTTTTGATTTATCAACTAACTTGTTATAATATTGGATATCAAAATGTTTGTCATTTAAGTGTTTATATAATTTTTTAATATCATAAAACCAAACATTACAACTAGTATAATTACAATGATATTCATAATATCTATCAGTAATTCTTTCAACGACTTCGCACGGTCCAAAGTCTTTCAAATTAATATTTGGTCTAGCAAAGAGTTGTTTGTGTTCATGAAATATCATTCTGTTAGTTGTTTTTAATTTTAATAAATTATTCATGTATTCACTACGAGAATAATCTAAGCAATACAAAATAAACGCTTGATGTGTTAGTCTACTGTGGTTCATAAACATATTACCTATAAAATATATATCAAATATTAATAATAAGCATATAATTTATATAAAATTAACCTGTATATAACTGATTGCCAGATGCCAATTTAATTGGCTCAGGATTAATACCATAGAATATACTAATAGCATCTAAAATACGATGACGTTTAAGTTTTACTACACAACGTTTTGAAAATATTACTTCAGTATTGCCAGAATCGCTATTAAATGTAATATATTTTGGCACAGATTGTAAATCATCATGGAGATTAGTTATTTGAAAAGGAATATCTATAATACATTAATTAAATTATTGAACAAATTCTAAATATTTATAATTAAATATACTTATTTTAAAGTTATCGCCATTTAATTCAGTTATTTTAAATGAATAATTATTTGGATAATTTATTACTAAAAAATCCAATATTGGTGGTGTGTTAACGATAACTTGACAGAAATCATCTTGTTAAGAATAAATAATCAAAATTATTATTATTTATTTAAATATTGTTTTATAATTTATATATTTGTTAACTATATTTATAATTTACAATTTGTTGCAATGATTTTTAGGCAATTATAATTATAAACTTTAATATGTGCCAATATCTTTGTATAATTTATTGACACGAAATTAAAGCTCAAATTATAATACCTAATGATTAACAATTGTGTACATAATATAATTTATATAATACAAACATAGTTTGCATTGATAATATTTAACTTGATGCAAAACTTAATTAGAATTTATACAAAAATACATGAAAATCAAACGACAATGTATAATATATCCTTATTTCTTAATCCTAAGCTTTGTGGAGAATCTGATCGATTTATAAAGTA
>CAJPIZ010001655.1:0-15870 GCA_905368565.1 Medioppia subpectinata | reverse complement strand
TACATTATAATCTATTCAATATATTCAATTTATGTTCACTTTTGTTTTGTATGTTTAACTATAAACTTTGAAATAAAATATTGTTAATTAAATTAAACTAAATTATTATTAATTATGTGACTATAATATAAAGGATTTTAAATGTCGTTTACATTGCATGACATTAGTTATGGGCTACAACCGGCATTGAATGTACCCAGGTATAAACTTTTTACTCATTGCATTTACTTATTGCATTGAGTTTACATAGAGTTTTAGTTGAAATTATGAGTAATTGCCGGTTACTGGTTATGGGTTTGTATTGATTGAAAGCCATGTGATTATGAAATAACGAAACGTTTTGATTTAGTTTAAGTGTTTTTAATTAACGGAATGAGTGTTTGATTTGTGAAAAACAATGTCTAAGACATTGACCAACAATGAGATGGAAGTGTTGCGCGAAGACAATCAAAGACTGACCACTGAGTTGTCAATTGAAAAACAATTATCTGATTGTTTGGAAAAAGTTAGGGAAAAATCAATGGTTTTGATAAACAATTGTAATTGTAATCAAAATATTGAATTATTTCACGATTTGATTAAATATGAGAAAACGTATCACTCGTTGAAAAACACACAAAACGCTGATAACAATCAAATCAATACTAAATCAGGTATTCATAAAAATATACACAAATCGCTGTTTTAAACAATATTGTAATTTATATAAAATATTTTATTAAACAAGGATTGAATGGAAAACAGTTTTGGCAACTTTTAAGACACAAATTACCGCATCTGATCCCCGGCGCCGACACTAAGACACACCGGAGACCACTGCTGTCCCGCGATATGACTGACATCTCAACTGGTCATACCTTTACCGCCGGTAATGACATGATGGCCACCGATGCTATCAAAACCACTACCGATATCATTGAACCCAATGTCGTGTCCATTGACTTGAATCCCACCGAAAGTGAGAAACAAAACACATATCCAATAGTTTCCGGTATTTAACGGCAAATGACTTTCACGTCATTTAATATTTTAATTACATTTTTATTGCCATTTGTTTAGCAGACAATGGCCTCGAAGTCATGCCACCGATCGGTGACGATGGGACACAAGCGACGGATAATCAGTTTAAAACCAAACAAGAGATCATTGATATACTGGAGGACAGCGACAGCGAAGACACGGCCGTAACACCAGTCACTCCAACTGTTCCAACGACTACTGTCCACCACTACGGGAGTGCGTCCGTGACTGCTAATCAAACGGCTGATGTATGGCTACAAAACTCGTTAATAACTGAGCTGTTGAACAAACCCACGCGTAAGTCATTGGACACAAACAGCGCATCTCATCGCACGGCACCGGCAACTGATCCCGAAGTCTATCTGTGCCTCGAATGCCGCAAAACATTTACCACAAAACATGGTTTACAGACACACAACGATATGTTTCACCGGAAACCTATGGATCAGTTGCACGCGTCCGGTGATCAACAGTCGGCCGCTCAGATGGCCGGACACATCACCGCTGGCTTTGTTAAGGACTTTACGCCAATACCAGCCGTACATAACAGCAGTCAAAGCAACAGTAAATCTAGTATTGATTTGTTATTTTTATGTAATTATTTATTTTTATTAAATTATGGTTTCCGTGCAGACAATGGCACCAAAAAGCGGTCTCTAATGAGCGGAACTAATGAGACACAAGTGGTGGACAATGAGACCACACAAGAGATTATTGCACATAAGCACAAACACAGCACCGATAACGCCTATGCCTGCCATTGGCCCGGATGTGACTATAAGACCAATATTAAGGATAATTTGCGGTCTCACCAATTGGTCCACACCGATGATAGGCCCTACCCGTGCGAATGGCCCGGTTGTCACTATAGGGGCAAAAGTAATGCCTTTGTTAAACAGCATTTGATAACTCACAGCACAGAGCGGTCACTGACCTGTGATTGGCCCGAATGCGGCAAAACATTTAAACGACGGCATCAGCTAAGGCAACACCAAGTGCTTCACTCGGGACCGCAGATACCGTGCGATCGCAAGGGCTGTGCCTTTAAGACCAAACATATCGGCGCTCTTAAGACACACAAACGACTCATACATAAAGACGTTTAAAAGCGGTGTATTTTGTGTGTCTATTGGGATGTGATTTACTGATTAATGGATGTGATTAGTGGTCGCTCAAGACATAGGATCAGTTGAACAATGATTAGAGAACAATATTTTTGTTATATTAATATTTTAATGCATTCCCGTTATCCATAGGCTGTGGTGTCTGTTCTTCGCTGCCATTGTCTATACAAAAGAATTGAGATTTTAATTGATTTAGAAATACTATTTTTAGTGCAAATTTATTTGTCATTAAATACAGGAAATTATTGAATAAAAGTTTTATTTAACACTTTTTTAAATTAATTATACAACTGTATGAACAGTTGTTTTGACATTAACTTTAAGCACTTCATCGTTGACTACTTATGAAATGAAATCATTTTCTTATAACATATAACAATAGTTTTTCAAATACCAAGTCTTTGGTTGTCTTCGCGCAACACATCCAACAAGTGGTTGACATTTACAGTATTTCAGACATTAGTTTTCAATAATAAAAATAATCTGTGATTTAATTACAATAATTAAAAGTTAAAACTTTTAATCACATTAATTCTAATCACTTGTATGTCATTCACATTATAACAGATAACATGAATAGAAACAGAAAAAGTTGTGCCACACCTGACAAAAACGTTACCTTTTTTAAGCATAACACAATGCAATACTGACCCCATGTTTCTTATGTTGGCTATAAAAAAAGCCCAAAAGTTTTACCTTCACATAAACTTTGGACTCCAAAATGGTTTACTGTTTGTTATGTAAGAAACAAAGAGTTAGTATTGCATTGTGTTATGCAATAACGGATTGGATTAACTACATAAGGTAACATGGGTTTTCATACATGTGCCATACATTTTCTATGTGTTTCATCATGTTTTATGTATAGGTATAAGTGATTGTATAATATATGCTTAGAAAGTTTATTCCAATTTAATCTTGATATTAATTACTAATTATAATCACTTATTATTGAAAAGCAATGTTTGAGACAATAGTTATGAGAGATCTGATGGATGTGTCGCTCGAAGACAAAGAAAAACATCACAAAGAGTTTGTATTTGAGAGACAATTGTGTGAAATAATTATTTCGTTAACAAAAAGTTTTGATTTAGTTTTTGTTTAGTTTTTGTTTAGTTTTAATTGTTTTTAATTAACGGAATGAGTGTTTGATTTGTGAAAAACAATGTCTAAGACATTAACCATCAACGAGATGGATGTGTTGCGCGAAGACAACCAAAGACTGACCAAAGAGTTGTCAATTGAGAGACAATTATCTGATTGTTTAGAAAAAGTTAGGGAAAAATCAATGGTTTTGATAAACAATTGTAATTGTAATCAAAATATTAACATTAATCACGAATTGATTAAATTTAATACAATTTATCACTCGTTGAAAGGCATGCAAAATGTTAACACAATTCAAATCAGCGCTAAATCAGGTTATTATTTGTATTAACTTTTTTAAATAATTGGTTTTTAAACATAAACCACCGCTTTATTGTGTTTACAAAATATTGATTTAATTAATTGTTTTATTTTTATTTTAAAAAAAACAATATCTAAAGTACTCAACGATTTGATAAATGTGTTGCGCGAAGACAATCAAAGACTGACCACTGAGTTGTCATTTGAGAGACAATTGTCGGACTGTTTGGCAATAATTAGACAAAAATTATTTGTTTTGATAAACAATTGCAAATGCAATGGAAATATTGACAAATTTCGCGATTTGATTGCATACGAGTATCACTCGTTGAAAAACATACAAAACTCTAATAACAAACAAATCAATACTAAATCAGGTATTAATAAAATTACCCTAAAAACCCACAGATAAGCCCACCCGCGTATAAGCCGGATAATAAAATTTTGAAAGTAAAATGTTCCCACAGATAAGCCGGTACCTATGTATAAGACGATTTTATACAGGGCAATTTTTAAAACTTATGGACATTATTAANCTATGTATAAGACGATTTTATACAGGGCAATTTTTAAAACTTATGGACATTATTAATCATTAGTTTTTATATAAGTATACAGAATGCAATGGTTACACTACTCGTAGTTAATTCATATAATTCATGAAACATTATAAAATTGCCAAGTTATAAAACAGAAATTTAATAAAAAGGCTGATACAATCTGTAAACCAATCTCTTGATTAATTGTTTACATTTAGTGTTATAAACTTTTTTACTCTATATTATACTGTATATTAAGATTTCGGGAATGTAATCATATTCATATGAAACAAAGTACAATAATCATTTTATATATAAATAAGCAATTTGGAAATATGAATTGAAAATTGATAATAGGAATTGTAAATATAAAGCAAACTTTATAACTTTATATGCGGAACTATAGCTAGGCTGAACCCACAGATAAGCTCTAAATTGTCTGTATTTTGTAATTAAACTATCTTAATAAATATAATTATTTAAATTTTAAATTAAAATCGTTTTTAATTAACATATTTTATGATTAAATATGCCCAAAAATTATCCGAACTCACAGATAAGCCGATTCTCTAATTTTTTCATAAAATACACTTTTTTCATCAGATAAGCCGCGGCGTATCTGTGGGTTTTTAGGGTATACACAAATTACTGTTTTAAACAATATTGTAATTTATATAAAATATTTTATTAAACAAGTCGACGGCACGGACTCTAATAACACGGCAGTCAATGCGCCAACCGTTCAATTAATGACCCGGACTTCTGCCGACCAGTCGTTGACTTCCGGCACCCCATCTATGGCTTGCAAGACAGAAAACGGGTCGCACTTGAGTCAGGTCGAGCGTATGGCCGATTTGGTGGTCACCCGACTACTACACACGGCTAGTGATCACCCGCAGTGTCCGCTCCAGAGTTGCACCGATTTGGGTGAATATATTGGAACCGAGTTTCACTACATGAGTGAACTGATGCGGCGGTCGTGCGGCCATAGCGTTGGGATCAATTGCCAGTGTCTGTCATCACCACCACAACAGACATTCAGTCTTCCAGTACGCGATATAACGCCGGCGTCCGTACGAGTCGAGCGGAATAGGAGGTCAGACACTGGCCAACGGCCGCGTATGGATCGCTCGGCTTTCGGTCACGGCTTTGACTACTGGTGTTCGTGGCCGGGCTGTGACCGCGCCTTTCAAACCAAGTGTGCACTTCGTGACCACTACGAGACCACTCATGCGGCCAACCGGTTGCCAGTGTATGCGTGCCGTTGGCCCGGATGTGACTATAAGACCAATGATAAGCATGGGTTAGTGAAGCACAGCCATGGCGTACCCGAAGCCAAATCACACCATAAGATAATCGTCAGTAAGACATGGATACCGGAGACGTGTCATATGGCCAGCGATATCGATGGCCAACAGTTGTTCACTCCCGACGATATCAGTGAACCCAATCTTGTCATCGACTTTAATGGCACCCAAAGTGATGATCGAAGCGCTGATCCAATAGTTTTTGGTACTTATTGACCAAAATATAAACAATTCTTTTTCTGTTATAAGTATTTTAATGCTATTTCCCGGTCTCATAGATAGGCCGCCGCTGACAATCACAGGTCAAGTCACGGCACCGGCAACTGATCCCAAAGTCTATCAATGCCTGGAGTGTCCCAAATCATTGCCCACCAGAAGAGGCTTAGAAATACACAACGGTTTGCGTCACAGAAAGACACGCAATGGTCGGCTCAAAAGGTATAGATGTCTTCGCGTGGACTGCAGGCGTCGGTTCGTATCGCTGGACAAACTACGCGACCACGCGGTCAGTGTTCACCAGCGGCGGCGGTATCCGTGCCCTTACGACAGGTGCGGCCGATCGTACGCCACCACAGATGGCCTTCGGGTTCACACAATTGTCTGTCACCGAAAGCCCAGCGCCCGTACTATTGGTAGCGATTTGTTAGACACGGACTTCGGCCCCAACAACACCGCCAACAGTGGCCGCCATATATCACACGATAAGCTAATCAGCGCGAAGACGCGGTCACCCGAAGAGTGTCTGTCGCCCAGCGATATGTGTGCTCAACAATTGGCCACCAATGACGACGACGACAGCGACGATACCATTGAACCCAATCTCGTCATTGACTTAAATGGTTCCCTAAGTGATGAACAAAGCGCTGATCAGCAAGTTTTTAGCTGCAATGACGGCCATAAAGTGGCGGATCAGCTAAAGATACGGCTAAATAGGCACGAAGAAGATACGCCGCCTCTGACGATGACAGGTGATTCCTTTCACCGGAAACCCGTGGATCAGTTGCACGCGTCCGGCGATCAACAGTCGGTCGCTCAGATGGCCGGACATATCACCGCTGGTTTTGTTAAGGACTTGACGCCAATACCAGCCGTACATAACGGCAGTCAAAGCAACTGTAAATCTAGTATTGATTTGTTATTTATATTTTTATGTTTTATTTATTTAAATTAAATTATGATTTCCGTGCAGACAATGGCACCAAAAAGCGGTCTCTAATGAACGGAACTAATGAGACACAAGTGGTGGACAATGAGACCACACAAGAGATTATTGATTTGCTCGACAGTGACAACGACTGCATTGAAGACACCACTAATATATCGTCGACAGCACAGTCGGTGTTGTTCAGCATTGTCTGTCCGGTGAACGCGTGCGGCAAACGATACCCAAATAAGAACTCTTTCAAGAACCACGTGATGGCCGCACACCCGGGCATAAACGTACCGATGACAGCACGCGTTAAGCCCTATCCCTGTCCGCGAATGGATTGTTTAAAAAGCTATCAATCGGTTCAATCACTGCAGCAACACATCCAGATCTACCACCGATTATCTACAGCACCGGCGACGACAACAATAACAACACCGGCGCCAAAGCCATCGCCGCAGCTGAAGCCCTATCCGTGTCCGCACGACGGCTGCGGTAAAGGGTTTGAATCCAAACAGTACCTCACTGTTCACGTAATGAGAGCACACTCTATGGCCACCGATGCTATCAAAACCAATAGCGATACCATTGAACCCAATCTCGTCATTGACTTAAATGATACCCAAAGTGTTGGAAAAGGTTTTGATCCAATAGTTGCCGGTATTTAATAGCAATAATAGCATAAAAATTGATTTAATGTATAATTTCATTTCATTTTTACCACTATTTTTTAAAGCTATACGGAGTCGGGCGGCTACTGGTGTTGTCCAAGTAATTGACATTAAGAAGCCGGTGACGGACACCGCAACTCTGGACGGGATCCAGTGTCCCGACTGTGGCAAAGACTTTAGTAACAAACATGCGATGCGTTTGCACTATAAGTATAAACACTCGCCGATTGGCCGCCAGCGAGTCTATGCCTGCCATTGGCCCGGATGTCACTATAAGACCAATGTTAAGAGCAATTTAAAAGTGCACCAATTGGTCCACAGCGAGGACAGGCACTACCCGTGCGAATGGCCCGGTTGTGAATTTAGGGGCAAACTTAAGAGCAATTTAAATGTGCACCAATTGGTCCACACCGATGACAGGCCCTACGCGTGCAAATGGTCCGGTTGTGACTATAGGGGCAAACGTAATATCTTGCTTCAAAAACATGCGCGCAAACACAGCACCCATAAAGCTTATGCCTGCGATTGGCCCGAATGTGGTTACACTTTCAAATACCGGGAAGGGCTTACAAGACACACACGGCTGATACATAAATGCCATTCATATAACCCTATTTAATAAGTTAATAAACATATAATTAATTTTAAAAAATGAATTATTATTAAAATATATTTTTATAGGTTTAGATTTTAATTAGATTTAATTAAATAACTAAACTTTATATGACAATGTTAAAACTTTGTATTCAATACAATCTATATTTAACTTTTTAAAATATCTATCAGTATATGAATTATACAATTAATGAGAGGGGATCATTAAAACCTTGACTTTAATTCAATTAATAAAAATTAAACAAAGATTTTAATTATAATTTTTAATTAAATAAAACATTTCAATCAATTAAATGCAGTTTGTTTGAAAAACTTTTTTATTGAAAATAATGTCATTGAAAAAGCAATACAACAGTTAATAAATAACATTAGGGTTTAAAACTATTGAGTGACAAAACTAATGGTATATTTGTATTGAATTATGATATAAAAGGTTTTAAATGTTGTTTACATTCCACGACATTAGTTATGGGTTTGAATTGTATTTGTATTGATTGGAATTGCATTAGCCGTCGAGTATATCAACGATCTGTGGTTTAGATGCCGTGTCAGTCATGTCGAGCCCGTTATCCATAGGCTGTGGTGTCTGTTCTTCGCCGCCATTCTCTATACAGAAGAATAAAGACTTTAATTCATTAAAAGATTGTATTTTTAGTGCAATTTTATTTGCAATTAAATACAGAAAACTATTGAATAAAAGTTTTATTTAACAATTTTTTGCACGACAGCTATCAGTTGTTTTGGCATAAGTCTTAAGCACTTCTTCGTTGATTACTTTTGAAATGAAATAATTTTCTTATATAACATGTAGTTTACAAATAGGAATTTAGGGACAAATCTATACCTGAATTAGCGTTGATTTGATTGTTGTTAACATTTTGTGTGTTTTTCAATGAGTGATAATTTTTCTCAAATTTAATCAAATCGTGAAATATTTCAATATTTTGATTACATTTACAATTATTTATTAAAATTAATGATTTTCTATAATTAATAATTATTAATTATTTACTAAACGCTGAGACAATTGTCTCTCAATTATAAACTCTTTGGTTAGTCTTTGGTTGTCTTCGCGCAACACATCCAACAAGTGATTGACATTTAGTCCAGACATTAGTTTGTAATAATAAAAACTTATCAAACATAATCTGTGATTTAATTACAATAATTAAAACTTAAAACTTTTAATCACTTGAATGTCATTCACATTATAACAGATAACATGAATAGAAATATACAAAAGTTGTGCCACACCTGAAAAAAGTTGCTTTTTCAAGGTAATCCGTTATTGCATAACACAATGCAATACTGACCGCATGTTTCATACGTTGACTATAAAAAGAGCCCAAAATTTGTACCTAAACTTCACATAAACTTTGGCCTTTGAAAAATGTTTTACTGTTTGTTATGTAAGAAACAAAGAATTAGTATTGCATTGTCTGATGCAATAAACGGTTAAGTTAACTACATAAGGTAACTTGCGTTTTCATGTAATGTGATTGTATAATATATGCATAGAAAGTTTATTTAAATGTAATCTTGATATTAATTAATTATTGTAATCACTTATTATTGAAAAGCAATGTCTGAGACAATAGTTATGAAAGATTTGTTGAATGAGTTGCGCGAAGACAATGAAAAACTTCGCAAACAGTTTGTAATTGAAATACAATTGTGTGAATGTTTGGAACAAATTAAGGATAAATCAAGGGTTTTGTTAGACAATTGTAATTGTCTTCAAAATATTGAATTATTTCACGATTTGATTAAATTTAATAAAATGTATCACTCGTTGAAAGGCACGCAAAATGTTAACACATATGAAATCAACGCTATATCAGGTATTTATTTATATTTACTTTTTTAAATGTTTAGTTCTTTAACTTTAATTGTTTTATTTTTATGTAAAATAATGTTCAAAGGATTCAATGATTTAATGGATGAGTTGCGCGAAGACAAGCGAATACTTTGCAAAGAGTTGTCATTTTTGCGACAACTTTGCGAATATTTGTCAAATTTTAGACAAAAATCAATGGATTTGATAAACAATTGTAAATGCAATCAAAATATTGAAATATTTCACGATTTGCTTAAATGTGAGAAAAATTATCACTCATTGAAAAACACACAAAACTCTAATGAGAAACAAATTAATACTAAATCAGGTATTCATAAAAATCTACACAAATTGCTGTTTTAAACAATATTGTAATTTATATATAATATTTTATTAAACAAGGAGTGAATGCAATCCAATTACCGGATGTGATGGCAGGCGTCCACACGAAGACACTCCGGACACCGCTGTTGTGTCGCGATATGAATGCCAACACAACTGGTGGTCATATTATTGCCACCGATGCTATCAAAACCAATAGAGATATCATTGAATCCAATGTCTTCATTGACTCGAGTGTTAAACCCAACACTTATCCAATACTTTCCGGTAATTATTAATACAATAAAAATTACATTTAATAAAAATTTTAATCATATTTTTACAGAAAATATGACACAAGAAATGGATAAACCGTTGACAACACCGCAATCGATCAGTGATATAACCGACGGCACGGACTCTAATTACACGGCAGTCAACGCGCCGGCCGTCCAATTAATGGCCCGGACTTTTGCCGACCAGCCGTTGACTTCCGGTTCCACGGCTTGCGAGACAGAAAACGGATCGAACTTGAGTTCGGTCGAGCGTACGACCGATTTGGTGGACAATATTAGCCGCGAATATGACCGGCGGGTATCAGAAGTGGTGAAACAAAGTTATCGGTTTTCGCACGCGGGCTTCCTTCAGTTCCCATCGAGACATCTTTGTAAACACAGGACTAGTACTCACCCGCAATGTCCGCCACAGAGTTGGACCGATTTTTGCAAAGATATTAGACCGGAGTTTCACTACATGAGTGCAGCGATGCGGCGGTCGTGCGGCCATAGCGTTGAGATCAATTGCCAGTGTCTGCCATCACCACCACAACAGACATTCAGTCTTCCAGTACACGATATAACGCCGGTGTCAGTACGAGTCGAGCGGAATAGGGGGTCAGACACTGGCCAACGGCCGCGTATAGTTCGCTCGGCTTTCGATCGCGGCCTCGACTACCGGTGTTCGTGGCCGGGCTGTGACCGCGCCTTTCAAACTGAGTGGGGAATTCGTAAACACTATGAGACCACTCACGCGGCCGACCGGTTGCCGGTGTATGCGTGTCATTGGCCCGGATGTGCGTTTAAGACCAATGATAAGCATGGGTTAGTCGAGCACATCGTCGAATCACACAATAAGATAATCGGTGCAAAGACACGATCACCTGAAGAATGTCTATTGCCCAGCGATTTCTATGGCCAACAGTTGTCCACTCCCGACGATATCATTGAACCCAATCTCGTCATCGACTTTAATGATAGCCAAAGTAATGATCCAAGCGCTGATCCATTAGTTTCCGGTACTTATTGACCAAAATATAAACAATTGTTTTTCCGTTTTAAGTAGTTTTTATACAATAATTTCAATGCTTTTTAATTTCTCGGTCTCATAGATAATGGCGCCGAAGACGATAGGCCGTCGCCGACAATCACCTCTCAAGACACGGCACCGGCAACTGATCCCGAAGTGTATCGATGCCTGGAGTGTCACAAATCATTCCTCACCAGAAGAGGCTTAGAAGTACACAACGGTATGCGTCACGCGATCGCACGAAATGGTCGGCTCAAGAAGTATAGATGTTATCGCGCGGACTGTAGGCGTCGGGTCGTATCGCTGGACAAACTATACGACCACACGATCAATGATCACGCCCGTACTATTGGTGCCAATTTTTTGGACAAGGACTTCGGTCCCAACAACACCGCCAACAGTGGCCGCCATATATCGCACGATAAGATAATCGGCAAAAAGACGCGGTCACCCGAAGAGTGTCTGTCGCCCTGCGATATGAATGGCCAACAGTTGGCTACCGATCACGACGACGACTACGACTGCGGCGATACCATTGAACCCAATCTCGTCATTGACTTGAATCCCACCGAAAGTGTTAAACAAAACACTCATTCAATAGTTTCCGGTATTTAATAATAAATAAATTACATTTTTATTATAACTTGAATCGCATTTCTCAGCAGACAATCGCATCGATGAGACACAAGTGATGGCCATTGAGTCGACACAAGAGATCATTGATATACTCGACAGCGACGACACTGAAGACACCAGCGATACAATGGACAGCCAATCAGGTGTCGCGGTTCACAAGCAAACCTCTGATAACAGTTCCCACAATCCGTTAATATACTCTCAGTCGAGGAATAACATGGGCTACACATTGACCTCATCTCAAAATACGTCTCCCTCGCGATGGGTTTCAAGCGCTGTTCACTACCAGTTGTCCACCGGTTCCCGAGCGCCGGTCGGCTCAGTCCCATCAGCCGCTGTCCGCGTTTGTCCGATCCATTCGTGCGGTCTATGCTTTTACAACATGTATCAGCTCCGGGCGCACGTCAATGGCCAACACCCGGAAGCGGTAGCGTTGCTCTCATTGTTACCGAAACGGTTCCCGTGTCCGGCCGTCGGATGCGGCAAATTGTTTGCATCCAAACAGTATCTAAACGTACACATCGGGACGGCTCACACGGGACTAACTGTGGCCCTCTCGAAGCCATACTCGTGTCCGGTGCGCGAGTGCCGCAGCAGAGGTTACTCATCGCTGACAAGCCTTAAGCAACACATCAAGAAGTGTCACACACCGTCATCGGCGGTGCATTCCATGGTTTAACACTTCGCTCGTGATTATCTCATGAAAATATTTGCCAAACAGCTCTCTCTCTCTCTCTCTCTCTCTCTCTCTCGACTATTTGTTAATTTCTTATATAATTATAATATTTTTAAATTTAAAACTAATATTAATGTGATTAATATAAATATCTAGATGTGATTTCAAATGCCAAATATTATCAAACATTGTATTCAATCCTACAGTTATACCTCAATCATAACCTATCACTTAATTGTTTAAAATACAATTATAAGTTTCTCATTAATATAGCCATTAATACATTAATTTAATTATACATTTAATAAAATTTAAAAAAAACTATTAAAATAAATACAATTATTTTAATAAAACTTTTACATAAGAAATAAATTAATAACTTATTTATATAGATAACGTTAAAATTATATGCCGTTGTTGTGACAAAACCAATGGTATATTAGTATAGAGTTGTGATATAAATGGTATTAAATGTTGTTTACATTTGCGGACAGAAGCGAAAGAATAGTTTATAAATTATAATTTTTCTCAAATTTAATCAAATCGTGAAATATTTCAATATTTGGATTACATTTACAATTGTTTATTAAAACCAATGATTTTCTATAATTATTTGCCAAACGCTGAGACCATTGTTTTTTAAATACCAACTCTTTGGTTAGTCTTTGGTTGTCTTCGCGCAACACATCCAACAAGTGGTTGACATTTATTTTAGACATTAGTTTTCAATAATAAAAACTTATTAAAAATAATCTGTGATTTAATTACAATAATTAAAACTTAAAACTTTTAATCGCATTAATTCTAATCACTTGTATATCATTCACATTATAACAGATCACATGAATAGAAATATACAAAAGTTGTGCCGTACTTGAAAAAGTTGCCTTTTATAAGGTAACCCGTGATTGCATAACACAATGCAATACTGACCCCATGTTTCTCAGGTTGGCTATGAAAAGAGCCCAAAATTTTTACCTTCACATAAACTTTGACTCCAAAATGTTTTATTGTTTATTATGTAAGAAACAAAGGATTAGTATTGCATTGTGTTATGCAATAAAGGGTTGGGTTAACTAAATAAGGTAACTTGGGTCTGACATTGCATACATTTTCTATATGTTTCAGCATGTTTTATGTATAGGTTGTGCATAAATTATTGAAAAGCAATGTCTGAGACAATAGTTATAAGAGATCTGATGAATGTGTCGCTCGAAGACAATAAAAAACTTCGCAAAGAGTTTGTAATTGAGAGACAATTGTGTGAATGTTTGGAACAAATTAAAGATAAATCAATGGATTTAATAAATAATTGTAAATGTATTCAAAGAATTGAAATATTTCACGAATTGATTAAATTTAATAAAATGTATCACACGTTGAAAGTCATGGAAAATGTGGACACAATTAATATCAACGTCAACTCAGGTATTTACTTATATTAACTTTTTTTAAATAATTAGATTTTAAACATAAACCACTGCTTTATTGTGTTTACAAAATATCGATTTAATTAATTATTTTATTTTAATGTTTTATATTTGCAATTAATTATGTTTTGTTTGTTGTATGAAAAGCGATGTCTGAGACAATTGTGATCCACGACCTGTTGGATGAGTTGCGCGAACTCAACGAAATACTCCGCAAAAAGTTGTCATTTAAGAGACAATTAAATGAAATGTTAGAAAATATGAAACAAAAATCATTGGTTTTGATAAACAATTGTAAATGCAATCCAAATATTGAAATATTTCACAATTTTATTAAATATGAGAAAAATTATCACTCATTGAAAAAAACACAAAACTCTAATAACAAACAAATCAATACTAAATCAGGTATTCATAAAAACATACACAAATTGCTGTTACAAACAATTTAGTAATTTATATAAAATATTTTATTAAACAAGGAGTGAATGCAAAACGGTTTTGGCAACTCTTAAGACACAAATTACCGCATCTGATGGCAGGCGTCCACACGAAGACACACCGGAGACCACTGCTGTCCCCCAATGTGAATGACATCACAACTGGTCATACCTTTACCGCCGGTAATCATATGATGGCCACCGATGCTATCAAAACCACTAGCGATATCATTGAACCCAATATCGTGTCCATTGACTTAAATCCCACCGAAAGTGTTAAACAAAACTCATATCCAATTATTATCGGTATTTAATGACTTTCACGTCATTTAATATTTTAATTACATTTTTATTGCCATTTATTTAGCAGACAATGGCCTCGAAGTCCTGCCACCGATCGGTGACGACGGGACACAAGCGGCGGATAATCAGTTCAAAACCAAACAAGAGATTATTGATATACTGGACGACAGCGACAGCGAAGATACGGCCGCAACACCAGTCACTTCAACGGTTCCAACGGCTACTGTCCACCACTACGCGAGTGTTAATCAAACAGCAGATATCTGTTTACAGACACACAACGGTATGTCTTACCGGAAACCTATGGATCAGTTGCACGCGTCCGGTGATCAACAATCGACGGCTCAGATGGCCGGACACATCACCGCTGGTTTTGTAAAGGACTTGACGCTAATACCAGTCGTACATAACGGCAGTGAAAGCAACGGTAAATCTAGTATTGATTTGTTATAATTATTTTTGTGTAATTATTTAATTAAATTTTGGTTTCCGTGCAGACAACGGCACCAAAAACAGGTCTCTAATGAGCGGAATTAATGAGACACAAGTGGTGGACAATGAGACCACACAAGAGATTATTGATTTGCTCGACAGTGACAACGACTGCATTGAAGACACCACTGATATATCGTCGACAGCACAGCCGGTGTTGTCCAGCATTGTCTGTCCGGTGAACGCATGCGGCAAACGATACCCAAATCAGTACCACTTTAAGAACCACGTGATGGCCGCACACCCGGGACTAAACGTGCCGCTGTCCGCACGCGTTAAGCCCTATCCCTCTCCGCGTATCGATTGCTTCAAAAGCTATCAATCGGTTCAGTCACTGCAGCAACACATCCAGACTTACCACCGATTGTCTACAGCGCCGGCGACGACGACAACAACTTTTGAATTAGCCACTAATCCACGGAATCCGCCGCTGACGATTACAGGTGAAAACACTGTACCGGCAACTGATCCCGAAGTCTATCAATGCCTGGAGTGTCACAAATCATTCCTCACCAGAAAAGGCTTACAAACGCACAACGGTTTGCGTCACACGAAGTCACGGAATGATCGGTTCAATAGGTATCGGTGTAGTCGCTGTAG
>CAJPIZ010001654.1:0-15870 GCA_905368565.1 Medioppia subpectinata | reverse complement strand
CAAAGACTATTGACATGTTTTTAAGCGCATTATCTAAATGTGAATAATTCTTTGGATATTTTTGTTGTTTATTATAAAGTTTTTGTAAATTTCCATTTAAACCGATTCTATTGATTCAGTTCATGAAGTTTCGCAGTTCTCTAACTTTTATTTTGATGTTTTTTTGTAAAAAATAAAACTTTAAACCCATCTATTTTTATTTATTTTTTTTTGTCTTTGGATCACTTGATCTTCACTTTTGCATATTTTGTCTAATTTTTATTTTTGTGTAATTAATATTCAATTGAAATTTATTGTTTTTATGTTTTTAAACATTTTCCCTTTGAATTTAATTTACAATATTTATTAGAATAAATTTCCATTAATTTGTTGCCATAAAATACAAATTTTTAACAATTTGTGTACCAAAACTGTCAAATTAATCACTTTTATATTTATTTATTGTATTATCTCTTTAAACAAAACTTTAATTGTGTTAAAAATCAATATATTATTATATAAATTAGTGCATAATTAGTAACACTACAATATTTTTGTGCTTCATATACATATCGTTATCATTATTGTGCAAATATTGAGCAAATAATAGGCAATATTTCCTCAAATTGCTTCAAAGAATCGATAAATGTTGAGATAATATATAACTACTTTAAAAATCGCTGTATTAATTAATTAAGCAATAGTTGTTTAAAGGTTTCAAAATAATAATAAGTCTTTAAATCAATTATAATATGATATTTAAATTGTCAAATATATGTCACATTCTGTGAGAAAATGACTTTATTTAAGCAAATGTCTGGTTTCAAGACTATTGATAATTAGATAATTTTAATTAATATTTGTATAATAAAAATAACCTCAAATAACTGCTAGACCATTTATTATAATACCTATAAGATTGACATGACCAAATTAAAATTAACAAATTTTATTTTGTCGATGTAGTATTGCTGTAATATATTAATGTAATTAAACGAACATAATAAAATAAAACAAATAATCAAAAATTACTTATTAATCATTTTTTGTGTGATAAACAGATTTATGTGAAACAATATTTGTTAAGAAATCGGAAAATTATTATCATTTCTGTGACTATAAACATATTTTTAAGTAATTTTCCATATTTTAATATCAATACTAATATACAACATTACAGTATAGCACATTACGACATTTTACCATACATTGTGGCTAATAAAATAAACTAGCTAGAAAGCCAAGTGCAAAAGCATCTAGGTACAATAGTTACTGGATAATTTAAATTTATTTAAATGACGTTTAAGTTTTTTAGCATGAAGGATCCTTCAGAGCTAATGATAGGGTAAAATAATCGATTGTATTTTACCTACAGTAAACTTTTTTCATAATATGATTTGAAGTAGAAAATAGGATCATACATGTATGTAGTACATTTGATTATACCAATTAATATCATGTGTTTATTATCATGAAATACCCGGCTGTCGCATACAAACCCCCTCAACATATTTATGATTTCATGACAGACTATTTGTATGGTTTAACGTAATAATAGCTAATCTCAAGACACAAAATCCGATGACTTTGTTACAGATATAGTTTGAACTAAAATACCTTAAAAGCAATATAACGTTATCGGTTGTGCGAAAGTCACCGAGAACGTTTCGTGGAAATATGTTGTTTTGTATTTTTCTAACGGGTTAAAGTACATATTTCACAGATCTACTGCACTGTATATTTATTTTATCATGTTTCTAAATTAACGAGCAATCAAGTACTCTATACCTAGAGTCTCTATTTTTCGGGAGTAAAAACACCCAAATTCGAGCGGGATTCGGGAACATAAAACAGTCAAATTCGGGAAAAAATCGGGAGTTAAAATTTACTTAATTTTGACATTAAAACAATAATTATGCATTTAAAAATGAATTATATTTTATAATAACATGAAATTTGAGATTTTCTTCTGTAAATTTATGCCTTCTATCAGTAATAATATTCTTAAATTGAGAAAAAGAACGCGCGCCTTCGACGGAGATAAATATAATTTTAAAACAACATGAAATGGATTGTCACATATTTTGAGTTTAACTTTCATATACTCCCTTTATCACACATTATTTGAACTTTATAACAGTTTTTGGTATTTATTTAACATTTCNATTATTTGAACTTTATAACAGTTTTTGGTATTTATTTAACATTTCATTAAAATATTTGAAGAAAAAACGATGATAATAGGGGGTTTTCTTGGCAAAAGTGCGTTTTCGGGACTATTTTTCTCATAATCGGGAGCATTCGGGACTTTTCGGGAGTTTTCGGGACTTTTCGTAATTTTCTCAAAATATGAAAAAATCGGGAATATAAAAACTATATATATATTGGTCCTATTTTAACCCATATGCCTAACGGTATGTAATTCCCGATGTTTTTATACACTAAATTTATTCGGGAGTTCCCGAAAAATAGAGACTCTATCTATACCTATTATTAAATCCATAAATCTTAATACTTTATTTTGCAATACATATAAAAAACAAAAAGTTAAAAACAAAATTAAATTGTTTGACTAATAAAGCACTGAATTTAATAAATTAAATGAGAATACATTACATTAATGGTTTAAGTTTACAAGAAAACTTTGGGATTATTTAAAATATTATCAGATTGTGTTAAACCCGCAATAAATCCAACTTAATTAGTAATAGTAAAAACATAACACATTTTATACATTATATTAAATTATATAACTTATACTGTACTGTAAATGCAAAGTTATTTTGGGTTTTTTCTCCCGGTTTAGTTGGGTTGGGAACCAAAAGGGGGGCTCACAGGGGGTAAAAGATATTATATGGGAACTAATGATTATTTAATAGTTATGATTTGAAAGTGTAATAAAAAATTAATTACTATATTTCTGTGCAAAAATTCATGTGTTTTTAAGGGATGGGAAAAATACTGAAACGTCTTTCTTTAAAATAGTGGTTGTAATCAATTTCCTCGTCTTCTTCTTCGTCGTAATTCAACTCATTGTCCACCACTTCGTCCGCAGTTTGAGATCCGTTGACATTGTTTTGCGGATTTGTTTCGGCGAACGTAATCGAGAAGACACTGGGATGCGATCCAGTGATGGCACCATTGGTTGAGTTGATTGTCTTGAGTACGGATCGAGGAGTGGTCGGCGCCGACACGTTCTTATAGCTGGAGGCATATGTGGGCGCCCGAGACCTGGCGAACGTCGGTCCCCGCGATCGGCCCTCCATTACGCCCCACTTCTGCGGTCGAGCCGTTCCGAAGATCACGAAGAATACGAGTCCAAAGAGATAGAAACCGGCGGACGAGTAGAACACTATATTCCACTGCTTAAGACTTCCGTACTTTAGATGACAACAAATTTAACAATAAATAACTTTTAATACATTTAATATGTTTTTCAATACGCCTTACACTGCCCTCCAAGAAGTAGCCGACGTATAGCGGGGCCAGAATGCCGGGCAAACTGGCGATGGCGTTGGTTATGCCATAGATGGTGCCCGAGTGGTCGGGCGCGATGTCCACCACCACTGGTTTATCGCCGCCTGCGTTCAGACCAAATATAATCATCGCAATCACCAAAAGGACAATCACTAAAGTGAGGTCGCATTTGACGAGAGGCACGAGTGCCAGACATATGGCGGGTCCGCCCAATGCTATCGACTCGAAGATCTTTCGGGAAAGCGTGTCGTCGATGAGTCTCTTCTGTCCGATCCAATCGCTGAAGAAACCACACGCAGTCAGAGATATACTCAACGCTATGTACACTACGGCTGTTATTATCCCATTCTTTGAAAACATATAAACTTTTTAGTTAATTGTTTTGTAACTTATTTATTTGTTCTTATTTAATATTAAAAGTATGTATGGGTTATAAATTATAATTATTATACAATATAATGTAATAGATTATTAAATATTAATTATTCATATTATTATCCATGAAAATGTATTGCTATCTTATTATCTCATTATTTTTAGACTATTTCTAAAGACTAATAATTTTGTAAATTAATATGTATTTTAAGGTTAATAGTGTGAGAAATGTCACATTATAATTAAATCTGGGATTAACGCTGTCTTTTAACACAGTTTTACATTTGTTTATCTGATTGAATGGTAAATAATTTGTAAATAATTATTGTAAATATTATTTTATTTTATAATTAATTATAATGTGTCAATAGTTTTAAACGCGGACTTCATTTAAAAATATAACTTTTAAACTGATATATGAAGTGAAGCGTTGTTTTTAGGCAAATAATTTCATTAGGAGTGAGAAATGGTTAACTGATATGTAGATTAAGTACATTATGAAAATATTGCCTAATCATTAACGTGAACAAAATAACCATCACGTAATGACAGCACATTTCCATTAGGTTTTGAAACTGAAACTAAAATTTTGAAATTATCTCTTATCTAACGATAGGAATCAGAGATAAAAACAACAGAAAAACACTACAAATACAGTCAAAATCAAATCAAAAACAATGAAAACACATACCATTTCGATGGA
The DNA here is from genome assembly GCA_905368565.1 of Medioppia subpectinata. Classification (NCBI taxonomy): domain Eukaryota; kingdom Metazoa; phylum Arthropoda; class Arachnida; order Sarcoptiformes; family Oppiidae; genus Medioppia; species Medioppia subpectinata. Next base: position 11,336 of record CAJPIZ010001654.1, on the reverse strand, counting down.
CATGTGAAGTACGGACTCGAGATATGTGGGCAGTTTGGACATCAGCATAAGGTTACCCCACGCGCCGCAAAACTTGGCCACAGCTATGGCCCACATCGGCAACGACAGGGCGATGGCCTTCCAGGGGATGACCTTTTTGCGGGCCTTTTCGGCGTTGAGAAACGACACGTTTATGTTTTGCGTGATTAACCTGAGCTCCGACTCGGATATGCGGGGGTGTTGTGCGGGTGTGTCGTACACGCAGTACATCCACACCGCGAAGCACAGCACACCGCAGATGCCGATCACGTAGAAGACTGAGGGCCAGCCGCCGGCGAAACCGTTTTTGCACAGATAGCCCGACAGAGGCATCGCTATGACGGCACCGAAATTGCCGCCCACTTGTATCAGCGCCAACACCACTCCTCGCTCGTGACGGGGTATCCATTGGGCCAGTAGTGCATAGATGGCCGGCGTTAATATGCCCTGAATGTGTTACCGTAGTTGTTATTACATTATTTTATAATTTATTTCTATTTTGAAATACTAACCTGAGCTAATCCGGTAATCACTCTGAGTATAATGAGTGCTATGGGATCCCAATACGAGACAATTGGCGTCAAACATGTCAATATAGCCGATGAAAGTGTCACAAAACCGCATAAATATCTCACACCAAACCTATCGGCCATTTGTCCGCCTTTAAGCATAAATAATATATAATTTGTTAAAATTTTCGATTATAATTTATTAAATATAAAATTAATTACCATTAATATTAGTGGCAATATACCCGTAATAAAAACTGCCCAATATGTGGCCCTGCATCGATTCTGACCAGGTGAACGCTCCCATCTGATATGATATATTACATGATAAGTTGATTGCAGTTAAATAATATGAAAAGTACGAACCGTGTCCTGCGATTTCTGCTCTTCGCTACTGTAGGGACAGGTGTCTGACGGGTCGACGACAACACTATGCGTATAATTATTGTCGTTTATCTCCCGAAGTTGTGTCCCATTAATCATGGCTACAATAGTGACACTCATATTAGTGCGGATAGTGTACGACAGCGTATTGGATATGGCGGCCACCAAAACGACCACAAATCTGGTCGGAATACCGCCTAAACTTTGTATAATTAATTTCGGATCAGTTTAATTGGTAAAGAGTAAAGTTAATACAGTAAAGAGTAGACTTTACATATTTTTGTGGTAAGAGATATCAAACTCTAACTTAAACATCTATCCGAATCATATAATAAGGAGTATTTTAAGACCTATTTATTATTACATAAATACATATAATTACATATTTTAGATGTTAGCACATATTTCCCCATATTTGAGAAAAATCGGCAAAATATATGAAAATTGTATGATTTTTCAAGAATTTTGTAAAATAGTTGATTCAAAAATGATATTTCTGGCAAAAAATCTAAATATTTTATTTTATCACACTTCAAACATATTTTTCTATAAGAATAATTACTAACTCAAAAAAACTAAAGTAGATTTCATCACGAAGTACAGATGAACAATTTTAGAGTAGGTATTTATAAATAAATCTGAATATTTTAAATGAATTCCATCAGGAAAACGGTATAAATCATGTATTATTTGTGTGTTCCATCATAATTTATGCATAATACAATATTTTAACCCTTTTTATATCAAAATATCAACAATTTTGACAAATTTATTACCACATATATTACATATTTTTCGAGTTATTACCACATGTATGTGTACTCTTTATTTATAACTAATGAGCAACATTTAGACATGTAAACTTGTAAATTGACCATAATCAAATTGTAAACATACCACATCCGTCCTTTTTGATATCGCTGTAAGCATTCTTCATGGATGAAGACATGGACAGAGTTTGACTCTTTGTACTCCTTATACTTTTAGTGCTTTTCACACTTTTAAATGACTGAGACCGCGATCGTGTCATTCTTGTTATTTTACTAATTATGTTAGTATTTTATTATAAATTAAATTAATTACTAATAAATAAATTACTATTTAAAAATGTTACAACTATTTATTTCTAAAAATTAAATTGAACTAGAAGTTAAAACTTAATTTTTGTGATGCTTTTATAGATTTTCTAAATGTTGTATTTATTGCTTATATTATTTTTATGGACAACAATATAATTTTTAGTTTACACCTAGAGTTTATTTATTTATAACAATTATCAATTGCGTTATTATAACACAATTTATTTTTTACCTGAAAATACAATACATTTTTTGTGATTTGGTGTAAAACATTTCAGAAGTTAATTAGTTTATTACCAAAATATCTTTTACGATAACATTTTGTTTCATAACTTCTCAAGACTTTATTTAAAACAACATTTAAATTAAACCATATTTCCTGTTAACTTTAATCCAGTAAATAAATAAATAAATTTTAATTATACTGGTTTAGTATGGTAATTTTGTTGAGTTAATTTATTTATTTAAATTAAATGTAATAATTAAAAATCATTTAGTGTGACTAATACTTTTATTTGGTATATAAATTACAATATCAGTAAAATTATAAAATATAATTATTTAATAGATATTAAACACACGACAAAATCGTCAGCACCTGATTGTCGCCTTAATTATAATATAAATTTAAATGTATTTTTAAATGTTGTATGGGATTACCAATTGATCAAAGGGGGTGCTATATCACAAAATAACCATATTTTTGCTTACAACCTCAAAACTAAGTGGAAAACTACACATCATTTTAATAACAACAAGGTCGGAATAATAAGATTAGAACAATAGTTATAATGTTATTTATTTAACAGTAAACAAGAAAATACAATGTTTTGGTCTAAATTATGGGGCAAGTTATTGACTACAGAATTTCATAAATGTATAAAAATATATTCTTGTTATTGTAGTGTCGAAAATATAAGCCATAAAATCTAATGACTTTTGTCTCACAATACAAGTGCCGAAAAATGAAATAACATTTTAGTTATTTGTTGATAAATGTTATCATGTCCAAATACAGTCTCATCCCATTATTGGGACAATTTATTATATAAGTACAAATGTTTGCGATCCCAAAAAAATACTGTATATTAATGATAGACTGTATTCACTATAATCAACATTAACTAATCTAATATCCTACTTATTTTGATCTTTATAATTTATAAGATATTGATTAAATGATTTTGTTATAAATAACCATGTTTTAATTATTAATGGAAAGTTCTTTGTTAAAATGTTTAATTATAATGGAAAATTAAATGATCATGATCTCCTTAATGTCTTCAAAGTTAATTTATTATTAGATGATGTTATATAATATTGTATATTGAAAAATATGTGGTCATTATCGCACAGTTTGCTATTGTTTTGATACATCTATTGACCCAAACAACAGATTGAGTTTCATTTAATGGACATTTCAAACACTATTAATCACAAGAAATTATTATATGATAAGTTGCGAAAAAGAAATGTGAGTCTTTTTACTATTAATCTATAGTTATTCATAACTGAGTTAATAATAATTAGGAATATTTAACGTAAATATAATTTATATTAATTTAATATTATTAATAAATTATTAAATAGCATGTGATCTCTAAAGTCTATGTGAATTGCATTCATTTGTGGCGCTATTTGTTTGAGTTGTGAATCTATGCCAACAGATGTCTTATTGAACACAGAATTCACGGTAAAGAATAATTCTCTTGAGATTAGATAATAATAATTGACACTACATTTCAATACAATATATTGTATATTATATACTGTTTGTGAGCCATAATAAGCCATATTCACCGTTAATATAGATCTTTATTATTAACGCTAACCTCAAAGCTATTTAATTAATTTTTAATATTTTTCTTTGTATTAATTGATATATAGTTTCATTGTAGTGTGTATATTTATAGCTCTAACTTTATTATGTACACGATTAAAAAATCTAGTTATATAATTAAATTAAAAAGTAAATAAGGGTTGAAAAATAAAACTAGGTTTATTTGTTTTAATTAAATATTTAATGCATTTAGTTAAAGTTGAAATGTTTAATTTAATTTAAAATTATTTAGTTTTGTTACTTTTTGTTGTTATATTAGATTAACTAACAATAATCTGATAATGAATTCCCAGAACATAAACTTACGGTACTTTTAATGATTATTTAAAAACTATTTCATATTTAACCGCATAATAAAGATATAATTTTTTATTATATTATTTATTTAGGATTTTTTTGTGTTTTCATATGAGAATATAACGTTTGAAATAAAAATATATTTTATTTGCAAACATTGCCGAAAAATATGGTAAATGGATTTCTAATACAAATAACTGCATTGCAAACCATTAGCTAAACAAATGCTAAAATTGAGTTAAAGTAAAATAAAATATATAAAATATTTTTATTAATGTAGAGATAAAAACATTTTTCAATTCACATTAGTATCTGATAAGAGATGGTTAAAAGAAATGATGGCATTTTATTAACGGATATAATATTAATTGTGTTCATAAACTTCATATTTAATTAAAAATGCAAAACATTTCAAAACATTTACAAATATTAATCATTTACCAAAAATTATTAAATAAAATATCAAACAATATTTGTCGTAAATATATTTTGCAACTAAAACAATGGCAAACACAATGTAATTATATATTTTAAATTAAAAATCTCATGACTTATACATGTTATCTAAAGTTTAAGTCATAGGTCTTATGAATTCCTTGTTTTGTTTACTCATGATATCAAAAGAATATATTCTTTATATAATAACTTCATTTGAATTATAAAAGAGTGTAAAAACGATGGGTCTTATGATGAGAGCCGACGGTAACAGTTGTTTTGTTACCAATTCTGTGCGCTTTTGCTTTATTTAATATAAATTACATTTCAAGTAAATAACATAAGAAATATGATTTATAATAATCATAATCAGGTGTTTATAAAGATTTAAATTATTCCTGTTGTGAGACTTTAGCGAAAAAAGTTAGAATAATTTTTACATAAATTTAAATAAAGAAAGACTGTAAAGAAATGCATTTATTAACATATTATTTATGGAAATCTAAATATTTATGTATTTTTAATATGATTTAACATAAAACTTTTGATAAACATATGAAAATGCGGTACTGTTTAGTCAAATCAACATCAAATTCAATTGAGAGCTCAATTTATTTGAATTTTACATTATGATAAATTTAATTTGGTCAATAATCAATGTAAATGCAGACAAAACCGATGTTTAAATAAATTCTACAATTCAAACAATTTTTATATCATTTGATTAAAAAAAATCTGGACTTTTATAGATCTGTGATATAACAGGGGTCTCCACAATGTCATAGATATTAAGCTTTGTAAACAGTAATACTGAACGCAAAAAATTAATTTTAAAAATGTTCGCCAAATCTATAAATCAAATTCACTACTGTTTGGCCCGAAATAAGGCTAATATTAATGTTAGAATTTAAGCGATTATTGAGTTGCGTTTAGTGACAATAAATCAATCATGATATTCTTGCCGCACTCCATACCCTAGATCATTGTGAGAGACAGGCCGGTCGTACAGCTGTACATGTATAACACAATAGGCATTATTCTCATTAAGTTTATTGTTTTATCGTTTAGTTGAGAGAAAACAATGTTAAGAATATTGTCTTTATATAAAGGAGAGAAAAATGCAATGAAAAAATGCATAAAAGGGTTTTTATATTACATTTACGACATGCAATGAATTCATCATTGATGCCATTAGTTGTGTAAAAAATACTGTTTTGAAAATATCAGACAATATATATAAAGTGAAGTACAAGTGATTTATAAGTTCCCCAACATTGCCATCAATTATGATCAATCATTTAATGCAAACATTATTCTTAGTGTCGATATATATCAATGGCCCGAATATAGCATTCTGTGTGCCTTCATATCAAGACATTCAGTTGGCTTTCGATGGCTTAACAAATCCAATCAATTATAAGAGTTGGATCCGACCGCCCGTCGCAACCCTACGACCCGACGGCACTGTTGACACTTCACCAGACATTACCGGTTAGTGTTTGTACAGTATGTGTAGTGTATATCATCTATAATACATCGTTCACTCAATACAACCCATAAATATTAAATTATGTGCAAAACTCGCACTTTTCCCAAAATAATCCATGTCTTAAATATTTTATCAAAAGTGCATTTACCGATAAATTTTAAGTAAAACACAATATTAATATTGTATCAAAAATGTTTTTACTCTCGTCTAAACCATTAGGGGTTTATTTAAGGCTATCACATATAATATACCATATAGTTTATTCAATACTTAAAAACATGTATTTATCCTCAATATTATATTCGTTGATAATATCTTATTTAATAATGCATTAAATTTCTATTGCATTTAATAATAAATTTGTTGATAGATTCCCAATGCAATAGTTATCATATAAGACATTAATTTTGTTTTAGTACATAATATGTAAGACAAAAACCTCAATACAAAGGGAGTTGGGGTTCAATTGCCTTACGAATGATTGCAGTCTCTATTAAAGGGCTCAAAGATTAATGTTGATTGTTTTTTGTGCTCAATTGGTTTTTAGCCCCTCTATTCGTGAACGTTAGCATTGATTTATACAATTACGCCACTGTCGATGAGATAACCTCGGTATTTATGTTGTAATACTTATTGCCAATACATCTATATTTTTATATAGATGTCTATAGAATCGCAACAAATATAGCATTGAATTCCAATAGGAATACACTTTCCATTTGTTCATTGACTTGGAATGGTTTGATCCGAGGCTTAGGTTTTCCATTCAAAACAAACACAACACCAGAAACAAAGACGAGGCCATCATTGAAGGCGGACAGTATCACATCCAACGTATTTGGTATCCATCCGTGTTTATACCCAATAATCAAGACCCGGGATCTTTTGATTATGACAGTCAAAGCGCTAATTTGCTTAAAATCAGATCAAATGGATTGGTATGGCTTCGGAAACGGTATTTTTAGAAATATACACATTATTTCCCATTTAAAAAGTCGTTGACTTTTTTGGTGTGAAATCATTTATTGTCCTAAACATTAAATGTGCAGAAAAAATAGTTTTTCAAATAAATCTTCATTATATGAAAGACATGTTAGTCCTTAAGATACAAAGCCGTGGTATTAAGTAATCGTATTATAACATTAAAGTATATAACATGTAATATTATATAACACTATTTATAACTTTAAAGAATGTTTCGGACAATAAACTTAATCTTAACTTTCAATACAGGACTTGAGGCACTTTGATTGACACCCAATGTGTTTGTCTGATTAGTAAGAAATTATGCCATTAATAAACACACACTACATATTACACTATATATTACAGAATAATTACAACACATTTAACACAATATATAAATTTTATATAATCTTTATTTTAAAATTAGTATTTTATATACAATTTAAAGTTTTATTTTCTAAGCGCTTTCTCAGTCGGAAATCTTTTTTTTTCTTCTCTTTTTCCTATCGATTCGGTTGTGTAAACAGAAAATTACTTCGCGTTTACTGTAATATGGATTTCCATTTGTTTCCATTCGACCAACAAATCTGTTCACTACATCTCGAGAGCAGTATTTCGACGACAACTATACTAAAACTCCGTTGGAATTCAATGAAATCGTTCAGTAAATCCGATAGTTTTCATACAATTGGCTTTGGTTTAGAAGATTACGAGACCAGTGTTGGCGAACAGACTTATAGCAAAAACAATACTTTCAGCAGAGTTAGCTTGAAGTTTACCCTGGTCAGAGAGTGGGCACACTATATGTTCCTGTTTTATTTGCCCACCGGTATAATCGTGATCGCCTCGTGGGCCACGTTTTGGCTGGAAATCACTTCACCGCCCGCTCGGGTCAGTATCGGTGTGACCACAATGTTAGCACTGGTCACCACTTTTACCACAACTAAATCACATTTACCACAAGTTTCCTATTGGAATGCATTAGACATATGGAATATGGTCTGCATCGGTACGTTCTCATACCTTGTTATTGTTACAACATTTAATTTCATCGCATATCTACATTAGTATTTTATTCTAAATTAAACTAGAACTAAGGTCAAAAAACCTAGTTGCCGGTACATAGCCGTAAATTTCAATTCATACGGCTAAATAACCTATGCAAAGTTTAGATCAGATTAAAATTAACCATTGCTAATATTTCCCATAATCCATATAAATTTATCTGTTTTCTACTATACAGCCTTATACTGTATAACAATTCAATTATTTGTTATGTCTAAGCCCTATCTAAATGTTAAACGCTGACATTTGCAAGTTATAAAGGTTGACATTAACCAAAGGCTATTGTGTTCCAAGCTGTAGTTATTCGATATTGGTGAATTTTAATACTATTTCACTAGACATACAGTAAACATTTATTACAAAAATCCTTACAACCTTTACAATAGTAGCCTAAATAAAAGAACTACCTTTTCTATTAATAATTAATTATTTGAATGAATAAACTAACTAATCGTAAGATTATTGTTATTTAAAATGGCAAATAGTGTTTATATTTGGCTCATTGGTTGAGTTCGCGTGCGTTAACTATATATTCAATACCGAGAAGAGAAAGAAGAAGAATAAGAAGTTGAAGCGAAAGAGACAACAAAGCGTTTTGAAAGCAAACGAAATAAAGGCAAACAATCAGTCGATGAAAGCGTCGTCGAGGCCTCAGTTGGAGACAATATATTCGCAAACAATTAACACATTCTCACAGCTCAACAAAGATTTCTCCGATTTGACGATCCGTCGCAAGAATACCGTCAACTCTCCCGACGAAGAGCTCCGAAAGACACCGGCGCTCGACTCAAAGCCGAGACTATCGTTGGTTGGCATCGATATTAGGAGACAAATGACTGATAATAAAGAGGAATTCAATCGCAATAATAGTCCCGTCAGAAAGATATCTCTGCGACCGCGGACTCAATCGGCGGTTCAGATCGTGGATAGCGTTTGCTATAAACTGTCGCCACAAGAGTTGGCCAACGAGATTGACTGCAAGTGTCGGCGCGTATTTCCCATTTGTTTTGTGTTATTTAATTTGCTTTATTGGACTATTTTGCAGATCAGGTTCTGAGATATATAAATGATGTGTTGATTTATTTTTGTTATAAGACTTATCGATAAATATAATTACATTTTCTCCTTTCATACGCTATAACTTGATGTCTGCTATAATTTGAATAATTATATTAATAGAAATATTGTAAAAAAACAAAACAATTGATTTAATTAGGATTTTAGTTGGGATTTAAGTATAATATTTGTAATATATATTTATATAAATTATTTTGTTTCATTTAATAATAATTTTCATCAATGTAAATAGTTATCTGAAAATAAATTAGTAATTTTTTATGACCTATAAATTAAATATAAGAAAAAATAGCATAAAATGTATTTTAAAATGTAAGTAAACGTAAAGTTGTAATATAATTCTAGTTATATTATAAAACATGTAAATGTACTAAAAACAAAACAATAAATTATTTATTAGATATAATTTTATGATTGCCGACTATTGTGAAATTCACAGACAATTGAATAATAAAACTAAAAAGTTTTCAAATTCATAAAACTATAATAAAGTTAGCTTTGATGCAAATTACAAAACTAATTATATAACCGACATGTAATTAAATCAGAACTTAGGAATCGTTAGTAAAATTAAAAATGTTTTTATGCATTTCAATTCAGTATAATTCAAATGAGTTTAAGTCCTTTGAGACCTCATTTATTTCATAGACATATAAATTTATTATATCGTATATGACGTACAAAATCTCCAATTGATTATTGCATTGAATGTCACGTTTTCTTCCTGTCATACAATAGAAATTGAAATGTCTTTCAAACACTAAATTCTGTTTATTTTTAATGGTTTGACAGCAGAAGACTTTATAATATATATTGAATATTCTTTGTATTCAAAAAATGAATGGATTAGTGAATGAATGATTAAATGAAAGTGAAAGTTGTAATTGAATTATGTTTATTGAGACGAGAATCATATGCTGTTTGATTTGTCGTACAATTTATACTGTTATTGACTCAATCATCGTTTGTATAGTGTTTAACACAACATTTATCACTGAATTTAGTTGTTGTTGGAGCCAACACTAACGATACCAATACTTTACTGTAACACACTTTATGTACAGTATTTGTTACAATGTATCACTTCCTTCAATGTGTATTAATTTTATTTCTCACAATTAGTAACTCCTAATCGGCGACAGTATTACCCGTGTTATTGACTATTAATCCCAACTACGATAGGGTTGAAGAGTTTTAGTGACTAATAATTTGTGACAAATTATAAGCACATATTCCTCTTTGACGTGTACTGAAAAATGAGAGAGAAAAGCTGTTATGGCTGTCAAAAAGAGCTCTCTCTCTCTCTCTCACTCACTCTCTCACTCTCATATCCTCTTCTCCTAAGACATCACTTATTATTCTTATCATATGAACTAATCGTATGATTTAGTTCTGATAACTTAATATATACTGTATTTATTTTCATGTCTGACTATTACTTAATACACAATACGTTTGCCATTAGTTTTATTGCGAGAATTCAATCAATAATAACGAAAAAATTAAGGAAATAAATATTCGTTAATTTATATCAGTTTTACACAATTCACGTAAAATCCGTGCACAATATCAGCCATAGTCTACATTGATATACAGTCTATAGTTTATGGCAAACTCTCGTATAATGTTAAATAAGCCGTGAAAATAGGGGTAAAATGAAAAACAATAAAAATTCAAAAGCAACAACAAAAACCTTTTATACAGACATTAATTCAATCGCAACACATTTATTGCGAAATATTTCTCGTAAGTAATATTAATTTTTTTATTATTCAGTAAACATGTTTAGCACTTAAAATAACTATTTATTAATAATAATAGTATTAAATAATTTCGCAATTATACATTAAGGATTGCGAAAACTTTTAATATAACTATAAAAAAAGTATTTTAAGTTCAATGTAATTTATTTCTCACTCTTCGTTATATGACATGCGATATATAGAGAGTTATGGAGTTATGGCTCAACACTTATGCCACACCAATAACTCGTGAGACACCAAAAATATGTGATAAGCATTTTTCTCGGCTCACAATTCTTTGCAAATATGCTTATAAACAGTAAAAACAGAATATTCTGTATATGTATGTGTGTTATGTGTGTGGATTCAGACCTCAAATTCCCGAATGATTTGAATACAGAATGAGTGGCAGAGAGAGAGAGAGAGAGAGAGAGA
>CAJPIZ010001653.1:0-15870 GCA_905368565.1 Medioppia subpectinata | reverse complement strand
AAGTCTATGGCAATGATAAGTCTATGGGTAATGCTAAGTCTATGGCATAGGAATAACATGGGTAGTGCTAAGTCTATGGCATAGGGATAACATGAGTAATGCTAAGTCTATGGGAGTAATGTTATTTCAATGGAATAATGCTTTTCTGTGGAGATATACTAAATGAATTGAACTAATTGTTGTCAAAACATTTAAAATTCTCAAAATAATAATAGTGAAAGTATTTCAACAATAGTATTGAAAAATTCAAAATCTGATAAATTTCCCGAATTGTGGTTAACGTATAGCATCGCTGTGTGAGCCTTGTTTAGAATACATTAAATTATTAACTACTTAAATTAATCTAGATTAAGAACTTTTATTTCCAATAAATGATGATACACTATTTTGGTTACTATTTGAACTAAACATCACCTGCCATTTTAATATAAGTGAATGGCTTTAAAGGGTAAATCATTTGTGTTTAATATAAATATGATTAAAGCTCATTAATCCCGACCACATATTAGTGCACATTATTGCACATTATACATGTATATGCCTAAAATACTATTTGCGCTTTTAGAAGTGCTACTTGCTAATCTAGATGATACTGGTACAAGAGGTATGAATGTTAGTTAATGTGACAATACTGTATATTTTCTAACTATCAATGATGATAATAATTGTAGTTATGATACTAAATGTACTTAATATTTATTATAACTAATAAACAGGATTCTAAGTAAAATTATCTAATGTTTCGTATAAAGTACTTAATTTTGAAATACACAAAAACATTGGCATTCAATTAGCGTATATAAACTTATGAGGAAAATCATTATTATTTATTTAACCATAATTAACTTTAAAACAAACTTTACAAACAATAAATTATCATTGTGAATTTTAATGGTTGTATTAATAATGTTCAATGCCATATAAAAGTATTCAATCTGTGTAAACTCAATATCCTGCTAATACAGAATAAAAGGCATAACCATTTAAATTTTATTATACAATTATTTAACGAGTTTAATTTAGCATTTTAAAAATTTAATTCAACTTTAACAAATCACAAGTTAGTCACAATATGTATACAAAAAGTGACTTGAAATACAAATCAGCAAGATCATGCGATTTTCTCAAACTACTAACTGTAGAGCCGTATCTTTTTTTATTTACAATTGTTTACACAATGAAGAGATCACTTACGGAACAACTGGTGATCGACAAGATATGTCTCAATAAATACCAATTGAATGCAACCTATTGTTCATTAATACACTCTATGGCCGACACCAATGATGACTATCTGAATATGAAGTCAGAGATAATTGACGATAAAAAGACATTTATGTATTACAACATGGCTTTAGTATTATTGCCTAACATTATCGCATCGACAATAATCGGTCAGTGGACAGACACTTTTATTAAGGCCAAAAAATGGACTATGATCGTCAGTGCTTTTACCATGGTCATTGAATGTGTGATTCTTATAGCGAATGACTATTGGTTTGACGAATGTAAATAAAAAAGTTATTTCACATAATTTTATTACAACAAAAATTAACAAAATTATTATTATTTATTAGCATATTATTTAGTATTAATATCGTACGTACCATGTTTACTATCGGGTGGTCTATTTAGCTTGCTCACTGCCATTTGGGCGTACATATCGGTCACAACACCAAAACATTTGCTAACCCAGAGGATTACTTTAGCAATTATAATTACCTATTTAGGTTTGTTATTATACATGTTTTCATTATATATAATTGTTAATTATTTATATTAATTTCAATTTGATCCAGCTCAATCTATTGGATGCTATACAAGCGGATATGTGCTAAGCGGTCAATCTATATTCAAAACAAAATCCCTATTCAACTATACGGGTATATTCATAATGTGTGGCCTACACCTACTTCTGGCACTCGTATGGGCCTTATTCATGGTGGACGAGGAGCGGGACATTAGGCTCTGGGAGTCGCGGTTCAGTATAGTGTCCGACACCGACCACAACACCGACACACAGACTATTGACGATCGGGTGAACCAAAAGCTACAGCAATACACAGACAATGTGGACAAACATCCGATGAGACTGTTATTCAATCACAGAAATGGACACCAGATTGGGAGGGCTTTGATTAAACGGCGGGACAATTCAGGCCGACTTCATCTACTATTGCTACTATTTGTGTGCGTGTCGTCGTATCTGATGTCACTCATGGGACCAGTTATGGTGATGAGACAGTTTGTCCATAAGGCCTATTCGTGGGATTTCATCACATATTGTAACGCAACGGCTGTTGAGTATCTGGTAAATGCCATCACCATTACACTTTTAGCAGGTGTACTAATCGGGGTAATTATTATTTAGTTACATATTTATGCGACAAGAAATTTGAAAATTATAATAAATATATTTATCATTTATTTGATCCAGGTGCTTAAACTAAGTGACATGACATTGGCGCTCGTAGGTTTATTATCACATCTCATTATGCTAATAATTAGAGGCACCGCGTTATCATCGGGTGGTTTCTATTACTCGTTAATACCCGGCTGTTTAGCGCCGTTGGCAATAATAGGCATGCGATCGCATTTGTCCAAAATGATTGAGGTGGGAGAAATGGGCAAAATATTTAGCGTATTTGCCGCTAACGAAGCGAATACACCGATGATGGCCGGCGAGTTGTTTGTACGTGTATTCGATGCTACAGTTAATAGTATGCCAGGTGCATTTTTACTAGTAGCCGGGGTCATATTGATTGGTCCCGTGATTGTTACCATCGTCATTTATAGAGGTACAAGCTCGTTGAGTTTTACTTCCGATAATAGTAAAAATAATAGTAACAAAAATAATGATAATGAAAAATCTAGTAATGTGTAATATAAATATCAGATTTATAAATTGTGAAGTTATAAGTTATACATATTTTAATCTATCTGATTAATTGTAAATATACTGTATATTAATTTTAATACTTGTTTATTAGATAGTTCAGTGTAAATATAATAAATAATATAATGTACTTTTGTATGATTACAATAGTGTAGATAATGAAAGTAACAGATTTAGATGTTATGTAAATAATAATAAATGTGAATAAATAGTAATATAAAATTAGTTTTATTAAAATAAATTGTGCCATGTTATTGTATTTTATTAACATTAATATTTATACAAAGGTTTCAATGATAATAATCTGAAAATTATTACTTTCATGATCATTTTAAAAATATATTTACACAAATACAAAAGTATATTAATTAGTTATTGTTAGACCATATTGATTTGTAATCTAGCATACTGTAAACAAGAATGTATTTTCATAGTCTAAATCAATGCAAACACAATGCTAAGATTAACAATCAATATGGTTGTAACAATAAAATAATTAAATGTAAATATATTATAATATAATGAAATTTATGTTATTGCAATAATATTAAAAGCGGGATATCATAAAAATATAATAATTATATTGAAATGTATGTTTTAGTTTGAATGTTAGCAGATCAGGAATTAATATTTTATCAAGCATAATAGCTTTTAGTTTGATTCTAAAATGTCATTTCAAAATGTTGTCTACATCAACAATAATCAATGTATTATTAAAAGCATTACTATTGAGTGGATTTCTATACCAAACCTATGAAATCAGTTTAATATACTTCTCATACGAAAAAAGTACCAATGTCATTCTTAGCGACGAGTTGAGTGTACCGGCGCTAACACTATGCGTGCCGACCAGTGCCCTGATACGACCGGGGGTAAAGTATAAATACTTTGACAAACATGGTCAATTTAGACGAGAAGTATTCGCCAACCAGTCTATGAATGATCAGATGAACGAACTCATAGACCATGATGAATTATTTGAATGTTTAATCCTATATAAAAATAAACGAGAAAATTGCGCGGACGTCGCCCCTTATGGCCGGGCGCTTAATTTGCTGAGTGACAGCTCATGTTTGACAATATTGCCCCAATGGGTGGGCGACGAGTCAAATGAACGGTACGAGACTAAATTCCGGAACCATCAAGGTGACATGGCGCTTTGGTTGACAATAACAAATACCACGATGATACGGTGGCTAAGTGTTCATGTGCATTCACGCCAACAAAGGCTACGAGATATAAACCGCACGGGCAACTGGGAGGGCGATCCAAATGATTATAGTGCTCTAACAATTACGTACCGGTTATATACTGTCCAATTAAATCACATGCTAAGTGGCAATAAATGCTTAAAAGGCCAAACGCTTGATAAGTGCGTAATGCGATGCATGATTCGCTTAATTGACCAAGAAAGCGATGTTTTTCCCGTTAACACGCTACTTTACCACGGTGATGATGGCTTTAATGAGCGGGGACGTTTTTATGTTAATAATTCAATTTCGTTCACTTCGTTCCCTAATAATGAATTAGATTGCTTAAATAAATGCAATCAAATTGAGTGCATTAAACACTATTATATTCCTCAATATAAAGCGGAGAATACATCACCTAATTTGCCATATATTGAAATTTATATAAAATTACCGTCAGATCCCGATATGCTATACGAGGTATCATTGAAATTATCATTTGAAGAGTACTTGGTATATATGGGCTCACTTGTGGGCCTATGGTTTGGTGTATCGGTGCTTATGTTTACTAATCTAATCACACAATTGTCCGACAAATATAAAATCTATGTCTGCAAACACCAGACCATTAATGTCGCTAATAATCAACACGTATTGAATGTAAACATTACAAATACTCCGCATTTAATACGTGGTAATTCTATTCAACCACTTTCAAACAAATATAATATTCCGCGTCAAAGACTACAATTGCCTAACAGTATGATTGCCGATAGTGTTGTGTAAACTAATGTTCAGCTAAACTAATGTAATCTCTAATTTAGGTTAATAATAGGGAGGGTTGGGGTCGGGATTGGATAGAGCAGATCGCAAAGTGTTATATTTTAAACCGTTATTATTTTCACCCTAAAAACTTTATAAACCCAATATTTCAATTTATAAATTAAATATCATACTTTACATATTATTCTACTTTAATTGCTTAACACGTATAAAGTACAGTAGTATACTGTATTAACAAAACACAGTGAATAGTTACTATTATATAACTATTTTCGTTATAAATACTTGACACTTATTAACATTAACCCCAAATCCTATTTTGATAAGTTATCTCCACAAATGAGTTACAACTAATACGACAAAAATGTATAACAAATTGTTATTATCTCCGATAACAATAATCTCATGTATGGCTTACAATCGTAACCACGTTTGGTATCAGTATTTTACCTAAAAGGTTATATTAACTGTAATTATAATCTACTAGTTTAATAAAATAATGTCAGTTAAAAGGTGTAATAATTATACTTTGTTTTATAAATAAAATTACAAATAAAATAAAGTAAAAATATATACCAACAATTTATAATAAGTTCCTATTTGTTAACCAATTATGACAAATACTGTAAAAACAATTAAAATTAATTAAACAACAACCTACCATGTGGAAAATATTACGGTTTTTTGAATTCATCTATCTACTCCGTGTGGAGCCATACCTGTTTGCGTTGACATTTGTATATACAATGAAACGGGAATTAACGGAACAGTTAGTGGCCGACAAGATATGCAGATTTACGTACAATTTAACGGCAACTTATTGTCAACACTTGCATACAATGTTACCCAATGACGACCCGTTGGACATGAGACACAAGATTATGGCTGACAAAAAACAACTCATGCTATATAAAACTGCCATGATCATTGTGCCATCACTAATGGCCACTGTAATAGTGGGTCACTGGACAGACACCTACATTAAGGCCAAGAAGTGGCTGCTAATGACCGGCGCTCTGGCCATTGTCGCCGAGTGTCTTATACTTATCCTTAATGACTATTATTTTGACTTAAGTTTGTATTTATTTTTAATACAAATTAATTTTATAAACATTTAATGTAACCATAATTATAATTGTATGATTATTTTGTTTGCACCTAGACAAAACATACATACTAATAGCATACGTGCCTGGTATATTGTCAGGCGGATTGTTTGCTGTGCTGACCGCTATCTGGCCATACATCGCGGTGACAACTCCGACACATTATCTCACTCATAGGATAGCGTGCGCCGAGATTATAAATATGCTGGGTAAGTTTTTAATTTAAAATACAATAATTTATATACATAATTAAAGATACAATGTAATTTGAACAGCTCAAGCGCTGGGCATATACGGAGGGGCCCACATACTAAACACTACCCCGATGTTCAATGGGGGTCAACTGCACAACTACTCCGGTGTGTTCACAATAGCGGGCACTACACTATGCCTGGCCTTTATATGGGCGGCACTTATGGTAGACAAGAAGCGGGACACCCGTGAGTGGGAGCGCCGGTTCGGCCGACACGGGGGCGACTCTGCGGACAGTTCTGCCGTCCATCACAGCGTTGAGCACCGGGTGAACGCCCGGATCAGACACTTTCTCGACAAAGACATTGTGCATCCGTTGAAGCGGTTGTTTAACATCAAGAATGGCCACAAAATGTTGATGTCTTTGGTTAAACGGCGGGATAATTACCTCCGCTTTCAGATCCTAATACTCTTCCTGTCTGTCATCAGTTATGTCTCATCCAATTTGGGTCCCATTGTCTTTGGCCAACAGTTCTCGCAACGCGCCTATCGCTGGACACCCGACCAATACGTCACGGCTTTTACGCTCGGATGTCTGGCCATCGCCGGCGGGGCTGCCGCTATCGGTCCCATACTTCTGGTATTGAGTTATCATTACATTTACTTTAGTTATAAAATAAATAGACATTTTATTTAACAATTAATGCATACCTCAGGGGCTGAGACTAAAAGACACACACCTGGCACTACTGGGTTTGGTCTCGTTTTTCTCGCTACACCTGATCCGTGGTATAGTGGTGTCACCCAATGGTTACTACTACTCGCTAATACCCGGGTGTTTGGGTCTGTACGCGATAGTTGGCATTCGGGCCCATCTGTACAAACTGTTTAAGGATCATGAGTTGGGAAAAGTGTTGAGCTTTTTCGCCGCAACCGAAGCCACGACACCATTGATTGCGACCGAAGTTATTAACATTATATTTGATGAGACGATTGGCAAAATGCAAGGCTTGCCATTTATCATAATAGCCGTTTTGCTCGTTATACCCTTCATGGTGATCGTATGGATCGATAATTACACCATATTGCCACATTTACAGCCCAGTGTTCATAGTGGTGGTACTAATAATAATGCAATCGATGTGAGTGATTGTGATTTAAGTAAAACTCGCACTAATTATGATGGAGATAGCAATGATAGCAGTACTATATATTAATTAATAAATGTAATTAATTTATAGTCATGTATGTAAATATTTAATAAATGATAAATTATTAAAATAGTTTTAAAATATATCATGGAATATTTATTTAGTGAAGACAAATAAAAATATATAATTTGCATTCTTGATTTTAAATATAAACTAAATTAAAAATATACTTTTAAAATCTATTATCTATTTTTACTACAATTCAACTATGAATAATATGGTTGATTCTTATCGTTCGATCCCTTCCCTATCCTCCCCCACTCTATGGGATTTAACATTAGATTACAATTTAAATTTATGGCTATACTTTACCATACATAGTGCTAAGTCTCTGGCAATGCTAATCCTATCGACAATGTTAAGTCTATGGTATGAATGGGCACATATGACTCTATGTAGACTTTAATACTAAACACCATTTTAACATTTAAACACACATTCCTGAAATATTTTGTAGCTTGAGCTTGTCATTGATGTTTAAATGATTTTCCAACACATGCTGGCGTCAAATTGATTTCACCGTGCGGAATAAGGGTTAAAATATTCTTTTATAGGGGTAACATGGAGATGCTTTAGCTTGAGTTTCTACTGAATTAAACAATGTCTATTAAAGTTTAACATAGGTTATAGTCTATGGCAATTCTAATCCTATGGGAAATGTTAGGTCTATCAGGTTCTAATTTTCACTACAATTCAGTATGAAAAATGTGGTTTATAGGATCATTCGGCTTTCTTTCTCCCCTCTCTTTTCTTCCCCTACCCCCAATTTATGGGATTTGACATGGGATCCTATGTTACTCATATGGCTATACTTGGGGAAGCTCTTATAGGTGTAACATTAGGACGCTTTAAAATGGGATTCCAGTTTAAGTCTCAGGCTATACTTTAACATATGTAATGCTACGTCTATGAGATAGTGATAACATGGGTAATGCTGTCTTTGGACAATGCTACGTCTATGGGAATAATGTTAAATCTATAGCAATGCTAATCCTATGGACTTCAATTAAATTTGTATATAATGGTAATTTATTCTTTAACCAATACCCGAATTGTGGTTAACGTATAACATCGCTGTGTGAGCCTTGTTTGAGTATAATATATTGGACAAATAAACTCGTTATTGTCTGACTTTGAAATCAATTTCAAATAACAAATAATAAAAACATGAAATTTATTATTATAATGAATGCAAAATGAAATGCATGATCAAAGTTTAAACAATAATATGTTTACCAAAATACAAGAATGACAAGCGATGCTATTGTGATACCACTCTCGCGACGTAAAGAGGATCTTATATACATCACTCTCATTACATTTAACACCACTCCAATAGGATTAAAAAAATTGTAAAACATTAACCCTATTATAAACAGACCCATTGACAAAAACTGTAATCCCATAGGATATTTTTGCTGTTGTATGGATATCTGAGCAATTTTATAAACTTTATTATTCTCAACTGAATTGTTTGTAAACATGTTGACGTTTAGAAATTTACAATACAGAAGATATTTGTTTGTATTTGTTGAAATGGTAATAGGCAATAAAAAGCATTAATTAATGATAAATAATTTAAACGCTTAGAATGAAATAATTATATTAAGTTGTCTTATCACGGATTGAATATGGTATTTAAGTGGAAGAAAATATTTATTTATTATATTTAGTTTCAATACATTCAAACATTATTATCAATGATGCATGCAATTGCTATATCGTTGTTATTAACACAATTTTATTTAATATACGGAGCCCACAAATTACCCGGTAGACTAAGTGATCAATTAATCAAGCTCGGGTTACGTAAATATGAAAACCACAATGCTCCAGAAGCCATAAAAGATGAAATCTCTGGCAATGAGTTACTAATATTTACTAACACTCTTTATGCTATCAGAAATTATGGCGATAGTCGTTATTTAACGTCAGATTGGCACCTTACAAGTGATGCATTGGATATCTGGTCAGATACACAATGGGTTTACTTCATCCGGATGACCGTTGGAATGGAAGGTTGGTATGGAATGGTATATGAGACTGGTTGGGTACCGGTTAAATTCAACAAATCACCAAATCAAGGCTATTACATTTTTAATTATTATTGTGGTATGTATTGTTTTTAAATAATAATCAAGTATTTTAATCGCAAATCTAATTTGATTTACTCAAAAGATAAAACTAAAAATTAATCAAATTTCACATTCAAGTTGACCACAAATCAGAAACGTATTCACTGACTTATGTTAAAAAATCTAATGAAAGTGTTGCATACGCAAGTGTTCCATGTGTGAGTTATAATAAATTCCTGGATAATTTAAAATTCACTGAAGCTGAACCCAACACCCATTGGGAGCTGATCGATATCTACAGTCAAATTGCACGATATTACGACGTAAACGTTAAACTTAGCAATTTTAAATACACTACTCCGTTGGATAAAGTACTGGAACAGCACAGAGAAGTTGACATGTTACAAAAATCCATCATTAACAACTGTAGTCCGGCCTCAATATCAGAAAAAGTAACCTTGGACAAAACAGTAACTCAATCATACACTGTGAGTGTTGAAAAATCTTTTGTATGGGCAAGCAGAAATACGAAATCTTTTGGAATCAATGCCGAGGTTGGGGCTGACATTTTTGGTATTCACGCTGGCATTTCCACATCATATGAATGCAGCTGGGAACTTGATAAAGAAGTTCACGACACTCATAGCAGTCAGGTGTCAACAACTAACGAACTGAAAGTATCGGATGAAAAACAGGTTAACGTTGCAGCAGAGACATGCGTAAGTGTTACCTCTTACGTTACTTTTATAAAGGGGTTACAATTGCCGTACACGGCAACAGTTGAGGTGTCTATTACCGGGTCTACAGGAATACCTATAGAAGCTGCTTTAGCACGAAAATTGGGAGTTCTATACTTTGGCGATCGAGAGTGGTATGGTGATAAAGTGATCACGTTTAACACGACTGGCGTAATCACAGCTGGATTTGGTATTGATTCATATACTGAGGTAAAGAAGGTGGGCACATGTCCCACTGGTAGTTCACCCGTGTACTTTAACCAAACAGAACTCAACTAATAATCTAAATGATTAATGTTGATTTTCCTTTGCTACAATAATTAGAATTATTTTAAATTTGTTTAAAATATTATAACCAAGAACAATTTGTTAACAATTAAAACTTATATTATAAATGAATAATTCTATAAATTACTTAGCATTGTTTATTTAATTGCAAGATATTAATAGAACTTTACATGCACAAGTATAATATTAAATATGAATATTATACAAATTTCATTTCTATGATTTTTTCAACAATTTTAATATGTATTAAAATATTTTAATTACACTTGCGTCAAGTCAACATTAAGATAAGCATAGCTTATGATTTAAACATTAATGTTGTATAAAACTGCCATGGTCATTGTGCCATCACTAATGGCCACTGTAATAGTGGGTCACTGGACTGACACCTATATTAAGGCCAAAAAGTGGCTGCTAATGACCGGCGCCCTGGCCATTATCGCCGAGTGTCTCATACTAATCGTTAATGACTATTATTTTGATTTAAGTTTGTATTTATTTTTAAAACAAATTAATTTTTAAACATTACTTATAATGGTATTAGTTAAAATAGTATTATAATTTTGTTTGCACATTATACCATATTGTCACATTTGCAGCCCAGTGTTAATAGTGGTGGTACTAATAATAATGCAATTGATGTGAGTGATTGTGATTTAAGAAAGACTCGCACTAATTATGATGAAGATAGCAATGATAGCAGTACTATACTGTATATTAAAATTAATGTAATTAATTATAATTATAAGTATGTATGTAAATATTTAATAAATAATAAACTATTAAAATAGATTAAAAATATATTATGGAATATTTATTTAGTAAACATAAATAAAATATATAATATGAATAAGTAATATTGTAAATTAAATTAAAAATAATTAACTTTTATAAAATATTATCTATTTTTTCATTTTCAAGTAAAGTTTTTATTTTCCACAACTAGGCCAACCGTTTGAAATCGATTTGAAATCGATTTTCATAGTTTTGAACACAATAATGACTATTACAACTATTTATTCATTTTAAAGTATTGCGGTTTGAATACCCCTTTGGTTACCCCTGTATTTCTTACAGTAACTGACATATGAGCACAACATACCTGTCCCGCACAATCCACCCCATTCGGCTCATATAGCCTACAATCCCTGTAATTGTCACCCGATAACCCGTTAACACCAGTTATGACATTCATGTGTGCATCACATGAACACACTTCTCATACAATACTTATATATCTAATACTGTATAACACTTACACAACACACGGTATATAAGCCCCGAACCATACATTGTATTCTCCATTGTTTTGTTGACTTCACACTCAGCCAGACCTGAGTGTTCGCAATGTCTGCAACTCAATCACACACCCATTCATACACTCATTCAATAAATGTTGTTTCATCGGCAATATGTGTACTTATTTGACCCATAAGTATGGGGTATAAGTAGCGACCGGTTCCGCATATTCCCGATCCCCGTTCAGTCCATTACTGACCGCTCGGATCGCAACAAAAGCATTAGACAAATATTATATGTCATCATTTTTTTTACTAATTCATGGTTTTTGGTTAGTCTGCATATTACATTAGTCTGCAATGACTCAAATTCTGGTTGCTCTATCCACAACCTGTCTAATACTTACCATGTGTTTTATCAAGGCAATTTATAGAAGCATTTATAAACATCGAGTATATTAATATTGTATATTATTGCATACATTGCACAGTATTGTACTTAATGTCACATAATAAACAGATGATAAGAAAATTATTGCCAACTGTTAATAAGCAAATATATTATTTTATCACTGATACATTATCAGCATGTATCTGTTTATTGTTTAATTTTTATCTAACTAACTATGAAATCTAATACTGCATTTGTTTAATATTAGTTGATGATAGTTTACTATTTATAATATAAGTTATATAAATGTGTGTCAAAGTTATAATATTTTGTGTGAACATTGTTATAAATAAGTAAAGTACCAATATGCAATTACTATAATTATCAATGTTAAATATTGCATTATATGAATCAATTAGCACAAGTGTGTCAAAAGAATCCAATGTTTGAATATAAGAAAAATATCTACTTGGTAGTTATGGTAACATTTTATGAATATAAACTATGATAATATAATTTTTATGATGTTTGAATATTCTTCAATAATAAACAATATTAATAAGAATACAACTTACCACTTGTTCGATAAGTAACTAATGAACCTATCTGTTTCAAATAAATATAAAATTAATTATTTTACATATTAATTAAAACATAATTGTTATACTTATGTACAATTATAAGATAACCTTGTGTTTCAAAATATAAAAGTTTGTTTTCGAAACATCTTTTATTTTGTGAGTGCTATAAGTTTTGCAACAAAAATGCTAAAAAATAACTAAAAATATAAAATTTTAATATTACTCGACACTGATGGCCAAGAATTGCGGAACAAGAATGGGTGCCACGAAATGGCAATCAATCTATTCATTCATAAGCCTATTAAATGTGGAGCCGTTTCTATTCGCCTATATGTTTGTGTTCACTATGAAGAGAGTGCCGACGGATCAGTTGGTTCAGGACAAGGTGTGCCGACACACGTACGACATCAACGCCACGTATTGCCACAGTCTGCCCACAATGTCCCCCACCGATGACTACCTGGGTGTAAAGTCACGTATATTAACTGATGTAACTCGGTTTACAATATACATGACCATTTTTAGTACAGTACCATCAGTGTTGACCTCCCTGTTCATCGGCTCGTGGACTGACACTTATATTAAAGCAAAAAAAGTGTTGCTTATGGTCGGCGCCGCCGCCGGTGTTGTCGAGGCTATGATACTAGTACTCAATGACTGGTACTTTGATTGGTGTACGTTTTAATAAGTCTTTTTGTTTAAACAATTAATGAATTAATTATTAACTAAATTAATTTATAACTTTTATGATTACATATAGCCTATTCAGTTCTTATAATCTCAACACTGCCGGCCATAACAGGCGGCGGTATATTAGCGGTGTTTGTGTCCGTGTGGTCATACGTGGCCTCCACCACACCTTCCCATATGCGGGCCATCAGAATGACATTCCTGGAGATTGTAGCCGGAATTGGTACGAGTGATCAATTTTAACCAACATTAATTAGCACAAAAATAAACCTTCTTAATTAAATACACCTAGCTCATCCGTTGGGCAGTTATGTGGGTGGTGTGGCGCTGAACACAAAGCCCATGTTCAAAACGGGTCAGTTGCATAACTACACGGCTGTGTTTATCATAGCCGGTGGCACCAGTTTGTTGGCCCTGTTGTGGGCCGTGTTTACCATCGACGAGGAGCGAGACATCAGGCAATGGGACCAACTGTTTCCGGCGACGGGTGAGGACATTATCACCGGCGGTGAAACCGGCGCTGAAGAGGATGTGTCACTAATAAACAAACGGCTCAAGAGGTTTGACGACAACCGACACAAACATCCGCTCAAATTGTTGCTCAACTTCGGTAACGTTAAAGAGATTCTCATCACGTGTTTTAAGCGGCGGCCAAACCGACTGCGGCTCCGGATATGGCTGTTGTTTTTGTCCACCGCTTGTTATCTTCTCTCACATATCGCTCCCGTATTCTTCATGTTTCAGTTCAGTCAACGGGCCTACGCCTGGGGCTCCCGGGCTTACAGTAACGGCTCAGCCATCGGTCACGTTGTGACCACTTTGACCACCACTATCGTCGCGCCGGTGCTGTTGAGGGTATTATTATAGAGAACTAATATAATGTCTATTATAATTAACCAATTTATTTTGCCCAGGTATTTAAAATGCGTGACAGTACACTGTCCATGGTCGGTTTGGTATCCAATTTTTCACTATATTTTATACGGGGTATTGTACTGACACCATTGGGCTATTACCTCGCGCTAATACCCGGCTGTTTGGCACCGTTGGGTGCGATCGGCATTCGTTCGCATTTGTCCAAGGTGGTAAACCCGGACGAATTGGGTAAAGTGTTTTGCTGTATGGGTTGCGCGGAGGCACTGATGCCATTGGTCGGGGCCTTAGTGTTCACGAGTATATTCAACGCCACCATAGACTCGGCGCCCGGACTCGCGCTTATTGTTTTGGCGCTCGTATTGATTGTGCCATTTGTGGTGATGGCGTGGATCCGGTGTTTTGTTGGCGACGATCCACTCCGTGAAAGGACAGGTGACTTATCGCTTGACACAAGTAATGCGTTTGATAAGATATGCGATGAGAATCAAGAGGGTATTGCAATTAAGGCATAAATAAATCATTTTGTTCAAATTGTTATATTGTTACTGTTGGTTTTAAATTTATGAATTTAAAATAAATTTATTTTAAAATGTAAAATATTATTTATTAAAAGATATTATACGTACAAGATGCTTGTTAGATGCTACATTAAATAAAATTTATAGTTTACAAAGAATTATTTGGGTTCACATTTAATATTTACCTGTAATGACGAGTCAATTGTAAAATATAACCAAAATAATTTCACTGATGGGTCTAAGTTTTAGTGTTAAAAACGATTAATTACATATAAATACTGAAAAAAGAATTATCTTTCTTACAATACTTGTAACTATAAATTAATTATATGTTTTATAATTGTTTTGTAGTTGTAACACTAAAAACAAGACCCGTTTTTTAAATACCGAATCGAAATCGGTATTTAATTGTTAGGTATTTGGCGAACACTAGTTTCGTTACTTTTTGAAAATACAATTAAAACATTTTTATCCAGCAATTATATTAAAAGTTTAAGTCTAATTACTACTGATAACGGCAACAGAAATGACGGCCGAAGTGCCGGTATATGTGTTGATGGGAACGTGCGGTTGCGGTAAAACTACTTACGCCGAGGCACTGGTCAAAGAGTTTGGCTGTCATTATATAGAAGGCGATCGCTTACACCCGACGGCTAACGTCAACAAAATGTCGGCCGGAATACCGTTGACCGACGACGACCGGTGGGGTTGGCTGACAGACATTCGCCACACTTATGTGCAAAAGGCGTCGGAAATAGTGGCACAGGGGCTGAGCGGCACGAGTGGCCTCATTATAGTCACCTGTTCTGCTCTGCGGTTAGTTTACAGGAATTTACTGCGAGATGTGCCCAAAGGGTCGTGTCGTGTGGTGTTTGTCTACTTGAAGGGCACCTACGAGTTGATCGACACCCGACTGAAGGCCAGAAGCGGTCACTTCATGAAAGCAAATATGTTGAACAGTCAGTGGACAACACTGGAAGAGCCCGATCCCCACCGCGAAGATGTCATCATTCAAGACATTAGCGCCGATACCGACACTATTGTTAAGAATCTAATCAAAGAAATTAAGAAACGATTGAATGTTTGAATTTCAAACTT
>CAJPIZ010001652.1:0-15880 GCA_905368565.1 Medioppia subpectinata | reverse complement strand
ACTGAGCGGTATTTTGTCCGCCAATGTCGATCTGTTTGGTGGTCACCCTATTTTTGATCTTCGACGCGAATACTAGCGATTCTCTGTTTTGGTAATGTTTTTATTATTTTAAAAATAATTAGCATTTATTAAGTATTTAATTGACTGAACAAATACTTTTTAAATGAATCTCATTTTGTATATTTAATGGTTGTTAATTTGAAATTTTGCAAAATTATTAATACTAGTCTATATTTTATGTTAAACTTGAATTCTTAAAATTAAATATTTGTTTAACCTTAATATTAAATTTAATCACGTTGGATATTAACTCACCTAACAGTTAGTCCTTTTAACATGTGTTCGTCCGCCGATTGCATTATGAAAGCGGTCCTTAATTGAGTGGTTTTGCTGCCAAACAACTGGGTTTGTGGACTGAGTCCGGCGTTTGAGCGCATGTTTACGCACTTCAATAGCGTTGACTTTCCCGCACCGGACGGACCCATGAGTGCCGTCAATGTATGGAAATCTATGCGACCGTTCAATGCGTGCAGAATAGTCTTCACCCGTTTTCTGTCAAACAGACCCTTTCGACCGTAACTTAAGTCACACCAACCAATCGCCAACTCATGGTTATTAAACTCGTAGCTTTTATTTTTAAATTCAGTCTAAATTATTTATGGTCAATAAAATTGATAATTAATTACTAGGTAAATGTTTTAAATATATAGTTAATAATGTAAATTTTATTTACTATAAACTTAATGTAAACTTGATTATTTTTTCTTACCATGTTTTTAAGAATGACCGTTTAAACTATCGAATATATTTATTTTATATAACAGATTACTATAAATTTGATTATATTTTAAATTGTATAGTTATTGATGATAATTAAGTTTAAATTATAGTATATTATCTTATTTTGGAGTAAATGATAAAGATTCAATGTATTGTATTTTAATATAATTTAGGACAAACATATGTTTTAATGCATGACATACAACAACTTGTAACATATTGTTATAAATAAACTCCTAAACATTTAACTCATTAAATTCTCGGTAAAATATATTTCTATAAATTAATACAGTTTACATTATACATAATTGTAATTATATTATTATGTTGACACAATGTTTATAGTATTGAATTAAAAATTATAATATTATAATAAATGGTATATTAAAATAAAATGATTAATTTTAGATTTCCAATAGTTTTAAAAATATTACGATTAATAAACCAATTATCTAATAAATAACAAGAGTATTAATTTTTAAATATTAATAGCATTTTAAAAATATAAATTATTTTGTACCTCAGAGCATCTAGTATAATTTACACGGAATAACTTCCAACAATAAAATCCAACTGTATTTTCAGTCAGACATCCAATAAATGATTGCAACTATTATTATATATTTGAAAAATAAACTAGTTATTTAGTTATAAAATTAATTACAAAAAACATACTTTAATTTTGCATCGAAATAAATTTTCCAACTTGTTATTTGTTAAAATATACACGTTAACTTGATACAATAAAGTTAGGCTAGTGTTAATCTTGTGATTAATTTCAGATGCAATAAATATTGCAAACATAAAAATCACAAACGCCGTGTTTATACCCATACCAAACAATAATCTTGATAAAAAGTCCATTGAGCCAGATTGAAATAAAAGCACATAGGTGCCAAAAGTTATAACAGTGCCCATCACTGCCCAAATAACAAGCAAATATTTTGACCAATAAGTACTGTTATAGTCATTGATTTCAATATATATTTCATTTAAAGCGCGTATTGTATTGTTCACAAAAACTACATTAAACCTATGGTTATTATTTATTTGTTGAACTATTTTAGCATTAATTGCATGTATTTTATGTTTTAAATAATTGCACATGATATAAAAATGTAGCAACGTGTACATGCTGATGGCATACGCATAATAGGCGGCCACACCGGTAAAAATACCATGAGGTATGCCATAGATAATTATATCAAACAATGAACATGTTACTACGTAAGGCATAAAACAGGTTAGTGCCAATTGTGGTATAATGTTTTTGATACCAAAATCTACTAGTTTGAACATGAACCTCGATCGTTTAGCTAATTTAACTATGTAATCATGATTGTAGAGGCCAACACGGGCTGGACTAATTTGTCCTGATAACATGTCAAATAATAGCATAAACTTTGCCGGAATACCATGCTCAAAATTGTATACAAATATCATTAAGATGAAAAAATTACACATTGCCCATAGACTTAGTGCTATATTGAGATGATGTGTGGTTCCCATTAAATAGGGAAAGTCACCGCATATTATAAATAGTGCCCGATGTCTGCGATCAAACGTTAAAGTAATTATTGATCGCAAACTAAATACCAATAAAATAAATGCTACACAAATTGGATGTGAAAGTGGACTCCGTTTGACATTGCAATCATGTTTCCAACCGTATAAACCAATACGATATAATTGTGTGCTAGCTAATTTTGTTACTAATTCGTCAGGTAGCTTATTTGCCAAATCCATATTAAAAATATTGTTGAAAATTTGTAGACTTTTAGGTTTAATAATTTAAAAACATATTTTGAAACTATAATATAAAGTATATGGTAAATAACAATATAATCAAATTAACATTAATTTTTGTACTTAATTCTAATTAATATCTATTTTAATTATGTTGTAACTTTTTAATCACGCAAAGGTCTAAGAAATAATTACAGTTTTATAGCTGTAATAATATTGGTATGTTTTGCACTTTTAATTTTATCTGTAATTATCAATATATTTGACTTATTAATTATAACCACGGTATTAATAGCATTATTATTATTATTTAATTAATTTGGGCACAAACATATTTATGCTTAATACATTTTATCTGTTTTGAATATGCACCTTACATTAAATAAATGTACAAATATAAAGACAATAATTTAACAAACTTTATAAACAATAATTAATCAAATAAATTGTCTAAACAATTAATAATAAAATAACTCATATTGACTTTGTATTAATATTGGTATATTGATAATAAATAATTATTAATAAGTACATTAATTTTAAGTACAGTATTGTTTACAATAATATAGTGAAAAATCAATTATATTCATAAGATTACACAACATGGTTTAAATTAAAATTTAATATTTACAAGATTTTAGATGTTTATTCAAAAGTCAAACATTTTCAGAAACATTAGTGTTAAAAACGAGATAATCTAGGAGAAAAATAAATTAGATGTTTAAAACCAAACCACAATTCAAAATGAATTGTAGTTAAAAATAAATTAATTGTCATACTCACTTCGTAACATCGAAAATAATTAACAATAAACAATTTCCAACACCAAAAACCTACACGCATTTTGCCCAACCTTTCGATGAATGCCATTACCTTAATAAAAATAAATTAAAATGTTAAATCTTACCAAATTGTTTTGTACAACTATATTTCAATCACCTTAATGCTAACATGCACATCATTTATAATTGAACGACATTTAAAATTGTTTAATATTTTATAAGTTTTATTTGCCTCCAAACTCATTGCCGATACAATCGATATATTGATCGCAAACTGTATTACCGTTAAAATGGTTGGAAATATAACAACAATTTTACTCAACAAACTCATCGGGTATAACATAACTGCAGCAATCGGGCTGATTATTGTATACCCCGTTAACACCCATACTATCAGCATATACTTTGACCAATAAATCTGGTTATAATCGTTAATCTCTCCATAAATTACGTTTAACGATCTCATTGTACGTAATATCAGGCGTCGATTGTATTGGTAACCATTCAAAGTACGCTCGGCTAGACGTACGTTAATTATGCGTAATTTATGTTTTAAATAATAGCATATTAGATATAAGTGTAGTAAAATCCATAAACCTATACCGTAGCCAATGTAACCCACGAGCCCTGCGAATAAACTGTGACCTAACCCATAGACCAACACTTCCCATAGGGTACAATTTGTTACGTATGGCACCAAACTGGTGAATAGTATCATGGGTAGCATGCGTGTTACTGTGAAGTGACATAGTTTAAATAAATATCTGGCCCTTATTACTAGTTTATTCACAAAATGGCTATTGTATAGACCGATTGATCTAGGTGATTTACGCCCGGCTAGCACTTGAAACAATTTCATAAATGTAGGTTCAATTCCGCGATAGTAGTTATACGCAAATATTAGCCAATAACCAAGGTAATTTAGCGCCCATACAATTAGCATCACGTTGTATTGCTTGCTCATACCCGCAATATAGCCAAAGTCACCTAGGTATATAAATAAATGTCTGTGATCAGAGTTGAATAAGAGTGGTATAAATGCCCTAATCATGAATAACATTAAACAAATAAAACATAACATAGGTGAATTGAGCTTATTGCGTTTGGTTAATTTATGTCCATGGTAATTGTTGGGCAATAAAATGCCTATTTTATATAATTGGCAATCGGCGTTAACGACTGGATCATTAATTGTTTTTACCATTGTAATTTTGGTAAATTTCAAACTGATAATAATAGGTAAAATAATAATTTTAAATAACTTTATTTTTATTTAAATTTTGTACTAGTATAGATAGATCCTTAAAATGAGTGTATTTTGTACCAAATATTATATCAACCTTGCCTTTAATGATTTATTATTGCGTGTACATTTTACATTATTTATTTTATTTGTGATTTTATTTTTGGTTCAAAATAAATATAGTTTATGATAAATGTCTGTATTGTTTGTTTTTTATAAATTGGTATTATTATTATTAATTAAACATCTCATTTACATTTGCCATAGATAGGATGAATTACGTAAATTTTATGGATTTTATTGGATCAATAGTATTTTAATTAATATTTTAATTTCCAATGATATATTTTGTACATGAAAGATTTTTTTGCAAACTCAAATTAAAATTTACCTTAATATTCTTTGCTTATTGTTTGTTATTACAACATATAATTACGTGTAAGTTAATAACATTTACTTATATTAATAATGAAATACGCATATAAAACTCATACCTAAAAACACCAGGATTAAAGGTATACTGCATATTTTTACCAACATCGAAATAGTCTAGTTTATTTGTAGCAATAATGCATTAAATATAGCAACGTTATAAAAAATAAGTACAATTAAAATTACTTGCCTCATAGCAACGAAAATAATTAATCATGAACAATTTTCAAAAACTAAAACCCAATCACATTTCACCAAGCAGACTACTTAATTTATTTAATGAAAAATAAATTGTTTTATTTTATTATTTTTTAATTATAAATTCATTTATTCTAGAAATGTCATGCGTGTAAAAATAAAAATATTTTGATTGCATCTTATGATATAAATATATTTTATAAATCCAATTAACTTGGGCGTTTACTACAAATACTTTGTTGTATTGTTTTATAAATATAATTAAGTAATATATTGATCGCATATAAAACATATATTACTACAACTTATTTATATACATAAGTATGTAACATAAGTTTAAACAGTATCCTAAAAACATTACAAAATCCTTATTAGGATTATAATTATCTGTTAAAAATGCTTAAAAATATTATGAACGTTGAATATATATATTCTGTGTTTCAAATGTTTTATTTAAATACAAATTATTTATACTATTGTCCACCTTGTTCAAATGCCAGCAATATTAAAAATATGACAACTGTAACTTTGTTTTCAAGTGTAAGTTTATAATAATTATTAATAATAATAAATTACAAACACTATAATCTATATAAATTTAATACTTTTAATATTATTTACAGAAGGTTAATGGTTACATTAGTTTTGATCGCTATGAAATAGTTAAGTTTATAACTTGTAATTATAATGTAATAATTAAATTTGCCACAAATTTTCATGATGATTACGAGGAGGTAATATTTTTAATAATTTAATATTGTAAATTTTAATCACCATTATAATCATATTTGTTTAGATTTTAACAAGTATGGAACAAATATATACATATACTACCTATACATATAGGGACTATTTTTGGCCCGTAATTTATTACCAAACGTTTTACTTAGAAATAATTAGTGGACTAAAATTATCTAATGATGTGTCATACTTAAAATGTATTACTTTATTCGATACAAAGGTATCTAAAATATATACAATGACAATTATGTGTATAATCTTACTTGCATGTAAATAATCTTACGAGATTAAATGCCGATTTAATAGTAGCTTAGAGATATATAACACTTATAATTAAGTAACCGAAAGTTTCAGTAATGCTGTGTTCAATTGGCTCCCAAATTTTTTGAGTACATGTTATCAAATTAGTTAAAAGCCTATTACATACATCTTTTTATTATCTTTAATTTTATGTAAAACGACTATTTAATTTACTTCAAAAAGTGGCCATTTAACCGAAACGAACGATACCGGCAACATTAAAAAACATTCGGTCAATTTTAAGTTTAAGTCAACTGGACAAAGTATGAGTCACAAAAATAGTATATCAATCTTAGACGGTGTATTGATTATTGATTAATGACATGCATTGCACAAAATGTTTAGATTAGGTGATTATAACCTAATAGTCCGCACCCGAACCACCCGACCCAGAGATTTGGTTAATGATGCGGCAAATGACCATGGCAGATCTGATTCAAGATTTTAATATATTAAATTGTTGGTGGTCTTAGGCTTCCACCGGACAATTAGTTGTAACCATTTACAAGTGACAGGGAAGGCCACCCGAACCAATGTTTAAACATATACCGAAAATATAGCTATTTCTAGCGTATTTTTAGACAACATTTTTTAAAAATCAACTCAAAAATTTTTGAAGAGTTTGGCCGAGAATTCTCTAATACCCACCATATACTCCAGTTGTTCCTCTATCAGATTATTGTTTATACAGTTCTTTACAGTCACACCATATGGTAGAAATTTATAAAACAAAAGTAGTGGTAGAAGCAGACCTAGCTCACATCTATGAGTCGCAGGGCAGCCATTTTTAATGGGAAGTCATTGAAATTTTGTCCGAGAAATGGCCAATAGTTGCCGATAATAATAGCCAATATAAAATTTTAATTACTATTTTGGTTATTAAGAAAACCTGATTTAATATTTTTTGAAACATTTTTCGGTTATTTAATTATATGTCTTATAGAAATAATGGTAATATTTTAACCACAATTCAACATTAATGCCGCATTAATAATGCGTTTGGAACCTCCCCTCCCCGCTCGAAAAAGTTAACCATTGTTTATAGAAATAGCATAAGCCCAATAGATTTAACATAGTTCATAACAATAAAATTAGTCCAATAGACTTAACACTATCTAAATAATTAGCGTTAATCCCATAGAGATGGTTCTTTGTTCATAGGATTAGCATTAGCCATATTGAGATAGCATTGCCCATAGGATTATCATTAATCATGTTAAACGTGTGTCATATACTTAACATTAGTCCCATAGGATTTGAATACAATATGATATGTTACATACATAATATGAATATTATTTTATTAAAATTTTTAATCAAGTAATGTTTTTTGAAAGGTTTGGGTTCAATTAATAATGAGCATAATAATTTTACCGTTAATATTACGACTTGCATATTCAGTGAAAGTTAAGTCACTAGCTAGCGCATTCATGATAACGTATGGAACACTGCTTAATCAGGGCTCAACTGTACTTAACCAATTTAATTTCTATAAGCGAGCTAGGACAAATCATTCGTCAACTGTTATCGTATCAATTTGGCTATTTTGTGCTTTTGTAATAACTAACTCATTTTCGGGTTTGCTTTTAAATAATTATTTTAAAATACACCCTGTGCCAATTGCCAGTACATTAAACGAGATAATTGATCATGAGGAACTAATGGTATCGGCCGACTATAGCGGATTTTATTTTAAAGATATACCAGATCTATTGCCTCAATATAAATCAATCATGTCCAAATTAAATGAAAAATACAATAACTATGTAGAACCATTCAAGGAATACAAGAATGTTCGAATGATAGACAAGGCATTTATTGCGAATGACATAGTGAGTGGCAAAATAGTTACTCTGGCATCAAGTGAACAGGTATATTTCTTTAAGCTAATACATAAAGACTATGCCTACATGTTTACCGTAAGCGAGACCAAATATTTTGGCGATTTTAACTATCATTTAATTAGCAAAGATCATGCATATTTTGAGCCAACAGTATTTATGTAAGTAAATAAATATATACATGATTTTTCTTGTAATTATTATTATAATACTTATGATCTATATAGGTTTAAGCAATTCAATGAATGTGATTTGGTGCACCGATTTTTCATCATGAACGACATTTTAATTCAATATATAAATAATGTACTTCACAAAAATGATATTAGTCATTGGACTCCATCACAAGAACTGATTGATAGCAAACGTTTTGATGACAAACAGATAATCACCTTGTTAGAAGTTTACACAAATATAATTACCCTGTTGTTGGCTGGTTATATAACATCAACTATTGTTTTTATAATAGAAATAATTTTTCATAAATGTTGCATATAGAGTATTATATGTAATTTTACGCTAACAATAATTAACTTTAATTATTAAAGTTTAAATATTTAGGTATCCAGATATAATGTAGATGTATAAATATTTTGCACATAAAAATATATTAAAACTCCCAATTCACTAATATGCATAATAATATAAGTACATTAAAATGCATGTAAAAACAATCAATTTTTGTAAATTTAATTAAATTAAAATTTACATTAATATTCTTTGCTTATTGTTAGTTTTTAATAACAAATAATTAAGTGTAAGTTAAATTCAAATATGTTTACCTAATTGTAATACACAATACGTATAGCATTTACGTATATCAATAGGACATTATCCAAAACCAGTTTTTATTTAACAATATACATTTAATATTTAATGAATAACATTATATTTATTTTACATTTTTATTTAAACTCAATTAATTTTAAAAACATAATTGCCAAAAGTGATATGATCTAATTAGAAACAAAAATATTTGCGTTAAATTAATTAACAACTAAAAATTATTAATACTATAATTACCTCGTAGCACCGAAAATGATTAATTATAAACAATTTCCAGCACCAAAAACCGACCCTCATTAATGCAATCCTTTCAATGAATACCATTAACTATAATTACAATAAAACTAAAATGAACACCATGGTGATAAAATAAATATGAAAAATACCTTATATTTGCTTTGCACGGTGGCCATCAAACATTTGCATTTAAAACTATTCAAAATTTTATACGTTTTATTTGCCTCCGTATTCACCGCCGATACTATCGATATATTGATCGCAAACTGTGCTATCGATACACACATTGGAAATGTTAACAACGCTTGAGTGACCAAATCTAACTCGTTTAGCACCAAACTGGCCAATGCGTTTATAAAACTCACACCCAAAAACACCCAGATCGATAGCATATATTTTGACCAATATGTGCGGTCATACACTGAGATTTCACGGTTTATATCGTTCAACTTATGCATCTGGCGGCTAATAAATAACGTGTTTAATTTTCGTTTATTTTTGCAGCGATTAATTATTTGGTCGTTAAGCGCATGTAATTTATATTTCAAATAATAACCTATTATATACAAGTATATCGTAAGCCATATATTTATGGCAAACCCCATATACGCGGCCAAACCGGCAAATAAACTGTTGGGCAGACCGTATACTATGGTCTCCATTAGCGTACAGTTCATAATGTATGGGAATAATGACGTAAATATAATTACAACCATTAGATTAGTCGAGTATTTGCCAAATTTAAATAATCGCCTAGCTCGAATGGCTATTTTTCTAGCCAGAATCCTATCACGTAACCCTATTGACAGTGGTGTAACTTTACCTGCCAACATTGTGAACAGGGCCATAAATGATGGTGCATGATGATTTAAGCAATAATTATATGCAAATATAGACATAAAACATATATTATTAAGTGCCCAAGTAATAAGCATTACGTTAATTTGAAAGTTAGCGCCCAATATGTAACCAAAATCACCCAGGTAGATAAATATCATTCGATTATTGCTATTCATAAATAAGGGTATAAATGCCCTTATGCCAAATAATGTCATACATACAAAGCATAATATCGGCGAAAATATCCATGATCTTTTGGCCGATGCATCGGGCGTCATGTGAATTAATAAACCTATCTTGTATAATTGGCTATCAGCGTAATCAGTGGTATAATCATGTGGGTATAACTTGGTTATATCCATTTTATTTATTAAATAGTTGTGAGTTGATTAAATTATTAAATTTTGTTATGTTACTTTTATAAATTTCAAAATATTATGAAAATATTTGCAATTTAAATTGGATAGTTGGATATATTATATCATAGTGATCATACAAATAAAATGGTATATATTTTGTATATTATATAACTATCGTAAATCATAAATATTATAAACTTAACGTAGGTTGATGTCAATTAAACTACCAGTATGTTGTTATATATAGAATATTTATATTATTTTATAATATAAAATATAATAATATATAAAATAATATTAAAGATAAAATTTATATAATTATATTTATTTGCTATGAATGCATAAAATTTTGGATATAAAATTAAATGTCATTGTTTGTACACCTATGCAAATTGAATTAATATTTTGGAATATTACTTACAGTACTATTAATACATGGATGAGTATTAAATATATTAGCGTTAATAAAGGTTATTGCATTAAAATAACAATAATTAAATAAGACCTTTTTATATCAATAAATAATCACAAATATTGTTAATTTATTTTTATTATTCACGCACTTATATATGTAACATACAAATAGTAACAAAGAGTAATTAATTTTATACTAACAAGATTAATTATGAAATCATGTACCAATAACATTAATTAAATAAATAAATTTTAATATAAAATGGTTAGATTTCAAGCAACTTTAAAACCATGATGGCCAATAATGAAATTATCTATATTTTGTAAAAATATAAATTATAAAATTATAAGCATAATTAACGCTAATTAAGCAAACAATTACTTCATAGCACCGAAAATGATTGATTATAAATAATCTCAAACATCAACAGCCGACCCGCATTTGAGCAGTGCGCTCAAAAAATACCATTAACTGTATTAACATGTCAATTAAATTTTAATTAATTTTACTTTTAAATTTACCTTATAATTAATATGATAATCATTTATTTGTGTTTTGCAAATAACTGCAGACAACAATGTAAACGTTTTGCTTGACTCGTAATTAACGGCCGAAACTATCGCTATATTACAAACAAACTGTATTGCAGTTACTATTATTGAGAAATCGATGATAACCCGAGTATAGACATCCATCGAGGGGTTGGTTATCAGTGAATAAATAGCGGTAATAAAGTTGCAACTCATTAACACCCATATTGACAGCATATACTTTGACCAATAGGTGGCGTTATATTTGTTGATTTCACTGTATATTAAATCCAGCTTGCGCATTAAGCCCGTTATATTTAATTTACCATTGTTATTATTAAGTAGACAATTAAATTTGCGCAACTTTAGTGTTAGATAAAATGATATTAAATACAAATGCAATAATAACCATAAGCCAATGCAAAATCCCATATAAGCGGTTATACCCGTAAATACGGTATTGGGAATGCAATACATAATAATTTCATAGAGTGTACATTTCATTATATACGGTACAAGACTTGCCAAAAATGACCACGGTATTTGCCTATTAACAACGTGATTACAGAGTCTAAATAGTAACCTAGCTCGTTACAACTAAATGCAAGTTAAATTCAAATATGTTTACCTAATTGTAATACACAAATAGCATTTACGTACAGTATATGAATAGGACATTATCCAAAACCAGTTTTTATTTAACAATATAAATTTAATATTTAATGAATAACATTTTATTTATTTTACATTTTTATTCAAACTCAATTAATTTTAAAAACATAATTGCCAAAAGTGATATGATCTAATTAGAAATGAGATTATTTGCTTTAAATTAATTAATAATTAAAAATTATTAATATTTAAATTACCTCGTAACACCGAAAATGGTTAATTATAAACAATTTCCAGCACCAAAAACCGACCCTCATTAATGCGACCCTTTCAATGAACACCATTAACTATAATTACAATAAGACAAAAATAAACACCATGGTAATAAAATGAAAATTTTAAATACCTTATATTTGTTTTGCGCGTTTTTCCTCAAACATTTGCATTTAAAACTATTTAAGATTTTATACGTTTTATTTGCCTCCGTATTAATCGCCGATACAATTGATATATTGATCGCAAACTGTGCAACCGATACACAAATGGGAAATATTAGTAACATTTGACTAATCAAATCCATCTCGTTTAAAACCAAGCAGGACAGCGCGCTGGTAAAACTCAAACCCAAAAACACCCAAATCGATAGCATATATTTTGACCAATAGGTGCGGTTATACACCGAGATTTCACGGTATATATCATTCAAATTACGCAATTGTTGGCCCAAAAATAACGCGTGTAATTTGCGTTTACTTTTGCAGCGATTAATTAATTTATTGTTAATTAAGCGTAACTTATGTTTCAAGTAATAACATATTAAGTACAGGTATATTGTAAGCCATATACTTATGGCAAACCCCATATACGCGGCCAAACCGGTAAATAAACTGTGGGGCAGACCGTAGACTATGGTCTCCATTAGCGTACAGTTCATAATGTATGGGAATAATGACGTAAAGAAAACTAGATGCATTTGCTTAACAGCAGTATTGCCAAATTTAAATAATCGCCTAGCTCGAGTAGCCAATTTTCTAGTTAGATTATAGTCGCCCAACCCTATTGACAGTGGCGTAGCCTTTCCGGCTAACATTGCAAACATGACCATAAATGCTGGTGCATGGTGATTTGAATAATAATTGTAAGCAAATATCATCATAAAACACATATGATTTAATGCCCACGTGATTAGCATTACGTTGAATTGGAAGTTAGCACCTAGTATATAACCAAAATCACCTAGATATATAAATATTGCACGATTATTGCGGTTAATTAATAACGGTATAAACGCTCTGATACCAAACAATGTTAAACAAACAAAGCATAATATTGGCGAAAATATCCAGGTTCTTTTTCCAACTGTTTGTGGCCCCATACGCATTAATAAGCCAATTTTATATAATTGGTTATCAGCGTTATTAGTAATATAATTATTTGGGAGTAACTTGGTTATATCCATTTTATTTATTCATAAAGTTGTCATTGAATTTTAATCTTTTTAAATATGTAGTAAAAGTAATATAACAAGATAGCTATATTATGTTTAAAAAATATGCAACTATTTTTAAGCAAATGTAATCTAAGATAATAAAAATAATAATGAAATAATATTATAAAACTTTATTATTAAAATAAAATAAAATACGATTAAAACTTATACAAATCTAATTAACTAGTTATATATTTATTTG
This sequence comes from Medioppia subpectinata, assembly GCA_905368565.1. Taxonomy (NCBI): domain Eukaryota; kingdom Metazoa; phylum Arthropoda; class Arachnida; order Sarcoptiformes; family Oppiidae; genus Medioppia; species Medioppia subpectinata. The sequence goes on along the minus strand of CAJPIZ010001652.1, from coordinate 2,347 downwards.
TAAATCCAAGGTTCTATTTTTGCAATAGTACAATGTAATTATGCGGTTATTTATTACATTTATTAATTTTAATATTGATTATTAATTTTATTGTAATATTAATTAGTTATGCTCACGTGATGATGCATATTTATTTTTGTTGTTGATCAAAATAAAATATATCCAATAAATTAACTTTTTATTATGAATAGTACTGAACTTTATAAACGCAAATGATAAATTAAATAACTAATTAAGTAATATATAATATATAAAAATATTTAGATATATTGATTAGATTTCGAGTAATTTTAAGAACATGATGGCCAATAATGAAATGATCTATATTTTAAAATCTAAAAGTCGTACAAAATTCAAACACAATTAAACATAATCAAACAAATATTTACTTCATAACACCGAGAATAATTGATTATAAATAATTAACACAAAAACCCGACCGCATTCCTGCAGTGCGTTCAAATAATACTATTTAATTAAGTATCTAAGTAATTATCATTATTGTAAACACTAGACCAGATTAGCTAGTTTCTATATTCATTCATATTCCTAAGTAACATTAGAAACATTACCGCCAACAACGAAATGATCTAGTATATTTGTAATAATAATGTATTAAATATAGCAACGTTATAAAAATATTCTCAATTATTAATAAAAATGACTTGCCTCATAGCAACGAAAATAATTAATCATGAACAATTTCCAACAACCAAAACCCACACGCATTTTGGCCACACGTTCAATGAACACCATTAACTAAATAATAAATTAAATTTTTAATTAATTACCATAATTATTTTAAAAAGTAGCATTAATATAGGACACACCTTATAATCAAAGCTAAACCTGTTAAGTTTGAAATTGCACTTAAAACTATTCAATAGTTTATACGATTTCATTGCCTCGGAATATACGGATGACGCGATCAATAAATTGACAAAAAACATGGTAACTGTTAGGGCAACCGGAAATCCCATCGAAATTCTGCTCATTATATCCATCGGGAAAAAAATTAACGAAGAAATGGCAATAATTATGTTGACACCCAATACGGACCATACGATGGCCATGTACTTTGACCAATAAGTGGAGTTATAATCACTTATCTCATTATAAACCCAGTTTAATAAACGCATGGATTGCCTGATCATTGGATACGGATTGTGTTTAGATTCAATATTATGTTTAATCTTGATGTTTACTAAACGAATTTTAAATTTTACATAGATTGCGAGCAAATGCAAATGAACCAAAAGCCAACAGCTTATGCTATAATTATGGTACGATGTGACCATAGTAATTACGCTTTGAGGTATGCCGTAAACAATTATCTCATAGAGAGTGCAGTTCATTAGGTATGGGAAAAAAGTGACAAAAAATATCGGCGGAGTAAAGTATTTAATAAAGAACCTGGTGTGTTTTATCATGAATTGTGCTTGCTTAACTATTTTTGTTGTTATAATCGGATCGTGTAGGTTTAAATCGGCTGGGCTAATTCTCCCGGATATCATGTGAATTGGTGCCAGAAATGATGGTCCAATATCATTATAATAATTGTATTGAAACAATATCATGAGGAGTAGATGGTACAAAGTTGAATTGACCATCATCAAATTAAAGTGATACGTACAACCCAACAAGTAACCAAAATCACCAAGGTACACGTGCCATAATCTTGCGTCTTGGGGTAAATATATGGCTATCAATGCCTGAGAAAACATAATAATATTTGAGATATAACAGTAAATAGGTTTACAAAACCGATTGCGCCTAACATTAACTGATTTATGCAAATAGAGACCAATTTTATGAAGTTGATAATCTGCATTAATTATTAATAGGTGTTCGGGCAATTTGTTATTTGCATTAATTTCAGCCATGACCAGTAATGTTTAATAACTTTTTAACACATAAAAATGATAATGTAATATTATATAAAGTTTTAGTATACAATAGGAATGGGCACTAGAGATGTTTACGGGCAAATAATCAGAGTGACCAACATATAAACTTTAAACATTTCTATTAAACTCATTTTTAATCTCTTATAAGTTATTAGATATAAATTTATATTTATGGGAATTTTGAGAAATAAATATTTTTAAAAATTAATTGACTTCTGTTCCGTTTTATGTCTATTGTTTACAAATTTATGTATAATTTGTGCCTATATTTTGTTTTATGTTTCTATTTGTACCGAAAAAATGATTCAATCAATAATTTGTTTTTTATTAAAATTTTGAACAATTTTTTTAGTATACTGTTTGCCATTAAAATCGAGGAATCGATTGAAACAAACGATTTTTAACCACAATTCAGTATGAATAATGTGGTTTATAGGATC
>CAJPIZ010001651.1:0-15884 GCA_905368565.1 Medioppia subpectinata | reverse complement strand
GTAATGTATATATGAAACGAGAGAAGAGTGCAAACCATTGCAGCACTTTTGCCAACCAGTGTTTATATCACACAATTGTTTAGCTCACACGCTGTGTCCTATCTTTCTATCCTTTTCATAAAAGTTCAATAAATATATATAAAGACAAACCTAAACCTAAACCTAAACCTAAAGCAAAGCAATTATTTTGCCAAAACTCTCATTTGGGAAAACACTTTTCACTTTTGATTATTTTCTTATCAAAACACACAAACCATTGCTATTTTATATTAAGATTTCAACTCTCATTCCTTATCCTTCTTTCAATTTTATTAAAAATTGGTTTTCTTTGGCAATCAATTGAAACAATAGTTGAAAGAAAGTAATACAATATAAACTGAAAATTGTAGAAATACATTACGGTATGAAAGAATTATTATATTTTTATTTAATAAAAAAACTGTTTTAACAATATTTGTGCAAAATTGTTAAAACATCTTTATAAATGCTAATTCTAGTGTTATCTTTAATAAATTGAATGAATTTTAAATTAAATGTTACCAATTAATAGTAAAGTTAATAAAGACCAAGATTGCTTAAATTTTGATTACATATACAATTCTAACATTTAAGTTGTAAGTGTAATATTAATTATCTATCGGAAAATTACTAAACAAATAAGTCAGCTTTGAGCTAAAAAGATGGTCAATTGGCAACATTAAACTTTTCAATAATTATCTGTTACTTTCATATGAATGTTTTATTTGATTTTTTGGGTAAAATTTTGCAATTGTGTAACTTTGTGAGGGGTTGCTAACACAGAAACTCAATTGTATTTTGTTGAGTAAACCCCACATCCATTTCTATTTAGAATTGCCATCAATTTTGGGGATTTCTTATAAGGAAATCAACTCTTCTTTGTGAACAAAACTGGAATTAATGTTTAATTGACTGAATATATCATTGGATGTCACTTAAGACAAAAGATTTCTATACAAATTGTACAACTGATCCGATTTGAAGATATTATACAGTGAGTGAGTGATATGATGGCCACACACTTGGAGCCAATGCTTCTTCACTAATGTGAATGCAACCAAAAGATGGGCCAACCGTTGGAAAAGTGTTGTTAGATATTATATAAATATCTATAAATAGAGAGAAGAAAATTAGTGCCAATCATTCGTATGGCATGTGTTTATATAACTGTAAGAATCGTACGATTGTTCCCTTAAAGCCCTTATAGTTTTCATTAAGTGATACTTTAATACTGAATACTCGTAATAGACTTTAATTGAATTGAATTCAATTGAGCGACTGTTGTGTTGAGGGACTATTTTAAGGGAGTTTTTATGTCTATGTGTCTCACTATAGCCTTAACATTCAAGTGATGGTGATTTTTATGCAAATTCTGTGATGAATACATTGCAAATAATAGTGTATGCAAATCTTGGTAACATTCATGCATTTTTGTTATGGCAAACAAATTTTAAATGTTTTCAATTCTCAAATTTTTAACTCCGGAGCCGAGAGTCGGAGTCAAAAGTCGTCTTCTTTTTTGTTGGGATAGAGAGGAGATCCAAACATTAGCTCACAATTTACTAAAATCTTAAAAGCCATGCATTGAGCACTTTGTATGTTCTCATTATCAGGTCTTTGTATTCAAAGATTGCATTTTTCCTCTTTTATTCAATGATTTTTATTTCTCTCTCTCTCTCTCTCTCTCTCTCTATTCTGAACACTAGAATTAATTTACATAAAAGCGATACAACTCTCAAATTATCCTTTGAATTGAATTCCAAAATGAGTTCAAATAAATCTAATTTTATATTTATTTCAATCGCTGGCATTCACTACACTATTCTTCATATTATTTTCGTTGCATTTAATACAAAACTCGATTCAATATTTGTTTTGCTCCGCTTTTTATAGCCTATTATTCCTTCATTTGTCTTTCGCTCTCATATTTATTTCACTTAACAATTGTCGTCCATTAATAAGACTAATCAAAGTGTCTAATCAGTCTCTATTACTCTCTTTTATTTCCAAACCATTAAATATGAAATATCTCGGTTAATATTAATAACCATAAAAAACATTTACGCTTTACATACATCTCTTAAATTAGCTCATTATAATGTCTTACAATAATTACTTTAATGTGCATATTATAGAAAATATTATGTTAAGATTTATTAACACTACTCATTGTATTAGCAGGTAATTTCATATAAAGATTTTTGTGTTATTAAAATTAACATTAATTATATTACTGAAGAAATGGGAATTGATTTGATTGTCAATAATTCTTTAGTTAATGATAATATTTAAGACAACTATTGTATTATTGATTTTAGTATTTATTTTTATTGTTAATAATAATTGAGAGAAAGCACATGAATAACTTCTCTTACATTATTAATAGACAGACTATTGAAGTAATGGCAAAAAATAGATTTATTAATGACAAATAATATATACTTAATTTATACTTTACATATTTGTTTTTTGTAAATAACTAATATAGTAATTAAATATTATAAAAACTTATAGATAGTATTATTAGAATATTGATGAATTAAATTATAAAATTACCATTTAAATGGTTTTTATACATGATATTTACTATACAAACTATGGTAATGTCGTGTTTTACCATTTGTCTGAAAAAATTATCATCCATTACTAGTAATAACTAATGTACGAAACAAATACTGTTTTATTTAATTACGGCATAAATTGTCTTTTATTATTGATAGCTATTAATCTTTTTTTGAAATAATTAATTATTGATAGGAATATATAACATTATTACCAATAAGCAAATTAGACGATCAAGCGATTTTATAATTAGCAAACTTTACATATTTATAAGTTATACAAAAATAAAATAAAATAAATTTGAATTAAATTGTTTTCGACAAACAAAAACACATGAAATCGATTTGCTTATAAACTCTAGTTTCAAAGTCTAATAAATATTCATTAAAGAAATTAAACATAATATTTATTTATTTGTTTGTTTGTAGACAAGAACCATATAAATGCTTTTTCCTGTAGAAAAATACTTAGCAATCAATTAAAAGATAAATTGCTTAAAGAACGGAAATGTTACTCAAAATAAAACAATAATATATGGTTTTGAGACTTAATATTGCAAGTAATCGATTATTTCATACTTTCCTTTTGCTGGCAAAACGTCTCGTATAGTCTATAAGAGACATAAAAGTATTAAATTTGGTTTTATTCTCTATATATTTGTAATCCATTTTTATATAAATGCCAATATTTATGAAAACTTCGTCAGAAAATGTAAATTTCTATATAAATAAGAAGAGGAACTCTAATATTGTTGTTTGAATGACTTTTTCTTTGCATTGGAAATGTTTTTCTTTTTCCTTTTCATCACTAAATCCACTTTTACATCAATTTTACGTCATTTGGTTGCCATCGAAACGCTAAATGTAATATAACCTAAACCCGAGAGAGAGAGAGAGAGAGAGAGAGAGAGAGAGAGAGAGAGGCATAAACTGATGTGACAGAGATGTTGAGCTCTTGTAAGACATTTATGACTGCATTGTAGAGTTGGTCTCTCATATCAAACTGTTTGATGAGAAATATTTAATTCACTCTTCAACTCAATTTTGTTCACAACTTATTTTTTGACAAAAATCGGACAATAAAATGAATTCCAGTGATTTTAGTAATGAATTTTCTGTCCCATAAAACAAAGTGTTTGTCTGAGAAGATATTTTACGAAATAAATTTTCGGCTTCAATCTGATATAAAGTTGTATTACTATTAACAGTGAATAGGAGAGAGTCAACGAAAGAGCGAGAGAGAGAGAGAGAGAGAGAGAGAGAGAAAATAAAGTAAAAATATTTGCAAAACTTCAAACTTTTACATCTTCAAACATACGCTTAAATTAATACTCAAATAAAATGCTTGGCATTCATATGAAATAGTTTTGTCAAAAGTCATTCATTAACTGTTTGTTTCCGATTAAGAGAGAGAGAGAGAGAGAGAGAGAGAGAGAGAGAGATAGGAGAGAGGATGGGGAAAAGGGTTTACTGGGTATGTAGTATAGTGTGTATAATATGTGTATAGTATATATACGAGTGGTTTATTTCTTAATGCGAAAGTAGTGACGATTTTATTTGTCTAATTATCCCCGAATCGATTGACTGGAGCGGTCTGTGAGCGCATAATCCGATGCTCTCTATAACCATAGAGTAATCAATTGTGTGGACGACTGCATACATGTTATAAATAGTGACTCTCTATAGACTACATAACTGTATATTAAATAGCAATAATAAAATGCATTTAAATTAACGTGTAGTCGATGCCTGAATCTGACGATTGAATAATCGCCTAATAGTGAACCGCTTTATTATTAAGAAAATGACAGAAATTGTCAGAACAATACAAATATGTTTAATAAGCGCACAAATACACTATCGATGCCCATATATACACGTTATACAGCATTGTGTGCCAACAAGTCTTGCCATTGCATCTGTTGTCTGTCAATACCAGCGCTTGTTATCATTATTATTCGCTTATATGCCTCCACTTATTTGACTATCTCTTCAGGTTTTGTTAGATTATTAGTCGCCAAATATATATATAATACTCACAACTATTGCCCACACTTTACTACTCCTATAGCTGTGTATAACTTATACTGTACTGTATGTAAGACTGTATGGCCACCCAATACAGCAATGCGTGAGAGATGGCCATAATATGTGGTCATGCATGTCATTAATTGAGAACCAGTTCCTAATATTGCATATCCTATTCCTTACGATCCCTTACTATTCCTACAATTCATACACCAATACAAGTCGTGTCTCACTTCTGTCACAATTCAAATTTTATGCAATGCTTTCTATTAGAGTTCAGTCAAGGATTAGCAAAAACAATTCTCTTTCGATGCATGTATTACTTATACTGTACTTCTCTCTCTCTCTCTCTCTCTCTCTCTCTCTCTCTNGTTTTGCCTAAACAAATTCAAATCCATATTATATAAAATAAAACTAGAGCTCTCTCTCTCTCTCTCTCTCTCTCTCTCTCTCCCTTATGGGTCTGTGTATCACATGTACAGTATGTATACGACTGCGAATCCAATATACAGACTCTGTATATAAAGCCATAACAGTGTTAGTGTTAGGGCACAGAATATATAGAGAATATACAGCATATGTAGTGTTTGGTGTGTTTGCAATGCAATGCAGAGATGATGTCACGAATGGTATACCTTCGGCGGTCGATATGGAATCTTCCAGTTCTGGCTTCAGATCCCAATTTATACCAGAGGTGACTCTGCTTTTGCTTTCATTCATACCATCACTACTGCCGCACAGACATCACATCCACAGCACAGTTAGTCTCTCTTCGCATCTATTGTTTTTCCTTTAGATCTCTCTTTCAATCTTTTTTATACTTTTTAAAAAAGTTTTATTTAGTTTTGAGCGAATTATATATTGATTAAAATATTAATCTATTTATAATTTAGATAGATTTAAATTCAGTGATTTTAATATTTATTTATCTCTTTCCCATTTTCATAGCACATTTCGTTGTAATGTCTTTGAATGGTTTCATCATTTGATGTACACATCGAAGAAGAGCATCCATTGATTTGGTTCATGAAAAAACTGGTGACTTATTGTTTCAAAAGTGTTTATATTTTGTTGAAGTCCTCATAAGTCAAACAAATCCAATACATTTCCAATGGCGACAATCCTTTGGCGATAAGATTCCCGAACGACATGAATGTTCTGGCAATTCATCCATTGATTCAACATTTACTGTATTTTGCCAAATGATCACATTATTGCCGTTAAACAGCAAATAACTACATGGTAAGAGTTATGTTTTTATTCAATACCCTCTCTCTCTCTTTCTCTCTCTCTCTCTCTCGCTCGCTCGCTTTATTCATATTTAGTCAGTGAGAGAGATGAAGAGAGAGTATTAGCAAAGTGTATGTAATGGGTGTTCGTGTCATCTTCTCATACATTGCAAGTGAGCGCTATATTTGCCTATAAAAGAGAGACATATTATACACTTAAACTAATGTTTATAAACGTTAGAAAGTGCTCTTTGCTTATCGGAGTCAATGTTGACACCAAAATATGCCAATCTTGCAATTTCTTGCAATTTCTCAATCTATTTATTCATTTCTTTAAAGCGAAGACAAGTTTTTGCATAAAATTTTATATTCCTTACGTTTTTTGGTGAAAAACTTTTTTCGTTTTCTCATCTAATGATAAGTTGCCATAAAAATTAAATACAATTTAATACTTAATGTATTTTTGTTATTATTTATTAATACAGGAAGCGATGGTTTAACCCATTTTTGGTTAAATGTCAACCAGAAGTACACCAAATATCGAGAGAATAAATAATATTTTTGGGGATAGGGATAGCGATCGGCAGGAAAACAGCGAATGACTGTTTGAGCGCTTATAAGAAAATAAAGAAACAATTATTTTGATGGCATAGAGAACACAATACATTAGTGAACACAAGTAGAGGTAAAGTGAACTGATTTTTCTTTTCGATAAAACTAATCGAGTGATAGAGTGATAGGAGAGAGAAGTTTATATTGTATTAACATTAGTATGTGATGAGCGCCTGTATATCAGAGCCCATCGATTAACTGCAGTTGCAGTGCGTGTTTAGCCCGCGATCGCCAATAATTCTCATCAAAGTCTTGTCTATAAAGTACTGAAGACTCAAAAGACAAAGACATTTCTCTCTCCAAACACATTCTCATTCTTCCATAAATCCGTTGAATATATACTCATAGACTCACACAATATAACTCTAGTTATTGCCAATAGTGTATAATCTATACTATGCTCTACTTGCAGCCTCTCTCTCTCTCTCTCTCTCTCTCTCTCTCTCTCTTTACTGTCTCATGTCTCACAACTTTTTCACGACTAATTCTATGTCTTTTCTTTTTGGTAATTCTTTCACTTTAAGTCGTTTAGCTTAAGATATAAATCTTTGTCTTTGAATCGAAATCACAAGAAATCAATTTTTATTTAACATACTTTTTGACAATAAAACATGAAATCCTTTTTTATAGCAAAATTTTAGTCAATTTTTTATTAAAATTGTTGACAGAATTCTCGTGTAAAAGTTTGAAGTTTTGCAAATATTTTTACTTTATTTTCTCTCTCTCTCTCTCTCTCTCTCTCTTTCTTTCTTTCTTTCTTTCTTTCTTTTATATGTATAAAACTTATAAATATTAATCAATGTTTATGATACTACAGTATAATATAATTTTATAGTATATATTCTATTTATGTAAAAGTTATTTACAATTTATGTCGATTTTCATTACATTTATTGTTTTTGAGAATTGTCTAAAATAATTTTTATACACGAAAACAGGGAAATTATATTTTTAAATAAATATTATATACATTATAAATAATTATATAAACTATTTCAATTGTGAACTATTCTTAATATGTGGAATGCATTAAATATATAATAAAATATTATATTTTCTTAAATTCTAAGTCCATTGGAAAACAGAATAATCTAAAAACTAGAATATATTCTAAAAGATGTTTGTTTTCTCGAGAAAATCCATGCATTCTTTGCATAAGACTTGTGTGCGTTTGTGTGTATCGTATAGTTTGTCCATCTTTTCAAATATATGCAGAAATTCTTTTATAAAATAACAAAATTCTCTAACAGTAGTCGTCTTAAAAAAATTTACTTGTTCTCCATATATAATGAATTATTCAAACACAACACAGAGTCTGAACGCAACTCTGTTTTGCCTAAACAAATTCAAATCCATATTATATAAAATAAAACTAGAGCTCTCTCTCTCTCTCTCTCTCTCTCTCTTTCTCTCTCTCTCTCTCTCTCCTTCCCTCTTTCGTTTACTATATTATTAATTAAAATAGTATTTTGAAATATACATCGATGTGGAGAATGTAATGCTAGCGTTGACTGGAAACTAATTTTCTCGCACAATAATATCGGGGACTCTAAGGATTGGTCAAATGCCACGAAAACGAGGAATAAAATCAATGCTCACAACATTTTATATAATGAGTAACTCATGACTTGCATTGGGTTTAGACCTCAGAAATTAATTGCGTTCACAAATGATTTTATTTATGGCAACTAATGAACTGCCATTTCTATGATAGGAGTTTGACATATCCTTTGATTTAATGACAACAGAATATTTTGAAACATTTGCATTTCATTGCGAAAACTTGTTTACAAGGAGATATTTTTTAATGTATCATCTGTGTTATAATATTTATACAATTTTTTATGTTGGTTGTATTTATAGAATTTATTTTTGCATAAAAATGTTTATAAAAATCAATTCAAAAGTCAGAGAAAAGTTTACTATACAGAACTCATATCTCTTTTTATTGTTAAACAAATTATTTGTTATTATTATTTAGGGCCTGAGTTGACAAACAATAGGAATATCTAAACAAATATTAAATATTTATACAAAAAAACTTTTGTAATATAAACAGAGAATTCTTAATCGGAAACAAACAGTTAATGAATGACTTTTGACAAAACTATTTCATATGAATGCCAAGCATTTTATTTGAGTATTAATTTAAGCGTATGTTTGAAGAAAGATAGTTGCGATTAATATAACAAAAACATGACTTACAGAGTTTGAATATAAGGGTGACGGAGAGAGAGAGAGAGAGAGAGAGAGAGAGTTTTACCCTTAACTTATATAACAGTTTCTGTTCTTTTACTAGTGATTTCTCTCTCTTGTGTCGATTCTATACAGCAGTAGAGTATATGTCTCTTCCATCTCCCAGAGCTCTCCATAACTGTATGTATAAGAAAATTGTTGCAAAAGTAATGGCGATATTTTCGGTGCATTACTTTTTAACAATGAAAAATTGGATTCTTTTAAGAATGAGTTTTATTGTGTCAATGAATGAACAGACAGTCAGACAACTTAATCGTGACTATAGGTTGTAATGAATATACGAAACCAACACAACAACATAACATCAATGATAAATATAGTATAAAATTTTAATTTCATATTTTGTTTGATTTAGAAAATGAAAAAACACATCATTCACTTTAATGCTTCATTCAATACATTTATTTGTGTATTACGAGAGAGAGAGAGAGAGAGAGAGAGAGAGAGAATTAAAATAAACCCAGAACTGAGTTAGCATACAATGGGAAAAATATTTTGAGTAGCTCTTGAATATTAGAGAAAATAAGAGATATGTGACAGACATCTGCATCACTAGTAAAAGAACAGAAACTGTTATATAAGTTAAGGGTAAAACTCTCTCTCTCTCTCTCTCTCTCTCGTGTCGATTCTATACAGCAGTAGAGTATATGTCTCTTCCATCTCCCAGAGCTCTCCATAACTGTATGTATAAGAAAATTGTTGCAAAAGTAATGGCGATATTTTCGGTGCATTACTTCTTAACAATGAAAAATTGGATTCTTTTAAGAATGAGTTTTATTGTGTCAATGAATGAACAGACAGTCAGACAACTTAATCGTGACTATAGGTTGTAATGAATATACGAAACCAACACAACAACACAACATCAATGATAAATATAGTATAAAATTTTAATTTCATATTTTGTTTGATTTAGAAAATGAAAAAACACATCATTCACTTTAATGCTTCATTCAATACATCTATTCGTGTATTACGAGAAAGAGAGAGAGAGAGAGAGAGAGAGAGAGATTATTTAACCCTCATATTTATGTGACCCAAAGGTGAGCCATACATAAAATTACAAAATAATAGATTATTGCTTATCAAATAAATATGATGTAAATTGGAGTTTAGTTATAATATTTATGGGGAGAAATGTGTTGTGCCGTTATTTGGCCACAACTGGTGTATGCATTTGTATGATCTGAGTGTTGATGTAAATAATTCACTTATTAGTTGTTCTCATTTCCCAATTCCCAAATATACTGAACATATTATAGCCGATGCCTTGCAATATACGCCAGTGTGAGTGTGTGTGCGGTCACAACCAGCTTAAGTGAATGAGTCGGTGCTGTATATTATATACAGGCGCTCCTCACATACACACACCACCAACACTACAAAATTGTATTTTTCAAAATAGCTACTAATTATCAGTTAGATTTTCTCTCTCTCTCTCTCTCCCTCTCTCTCTCTCTCAAAAATCACTTACATTGATAGAGACATAGATTGATTACATACGGTGTATATTATATACAGTACTGTATAATTAAAATCAAATGAGCGTTAAATTAGCCGGGAAATTAGCACCGGACAAAAACTATATGGTATAACACATTTTTATATTTATTATAATGCATAACGGATTGCATTTTAATTATTGTTTAAATTAATATATGAGTATGAAAACATTTTTAACAAAAGCATTTATAAAAATCCTGGTATATTGTATAACATTCATAATAAGTGTCTGTATTTTGATTGATAAGTAATTTATTTCTCGGTAAAAATGGTTTAAATTATATTTTAGCCTAAAATTATATAATAATTCTTGTGATTTAAATGTAATTATATACTAAATCTGGTATTTGTATGAAAGGGATGAGCGTTTGGGACAGACATACAAATTGCATTTTTAACACATATGTTATATCAAACCATCAAAATATATAACGATGTCATTTAAATGATGGACAGGGATAGGAATTAACACAGTTATGCTAATCATATGGTTAATGAAATATTTCATTTATATAACAGTTATATAATATCACAAAAAAATAATAATATTAATGTTCTTAAGGGAAATGCAAAGAAAAATAAAAATATGTTTAGATTAGATAACAATGGGATGTCATTAATAGACTTAACGTCTAATCTGTTTAGAAATGTAATATAAGTGCATATTATTTACATAATAAATGTGCTGTTATTTAAAATAATTATGTATGACATCTCTCTCTCTCTCTCTCTCTCTCTCTCTCTCTCTCTCTCTCATATTTATTTGATAAGCAATAATCTATTATTTTGTAATTTTATGTATGGCTCACCTTTGGGTCACATAAATATGAGGGTTAAATAATCTCTCTCTCTCTCTCTCTCTCTCTCTCTTCCCCTCTCTCACTAACATATTGTTTTTAATTTGAGACACGACTTGACTCTCGCACACAAATGGTTTCATTTCTCAATTGATTGCTTATATGTCTGTAACAAACAATTCTTTAGAAGCTCTCAAACTTCTCAGAAAAATAGTCTTAAATGGAGTTCTTTTTGATAAATTTGGTTAATAATGTTCTTTACACTCGTTTGCCATCACATTAACAAACCATTCAATAAATAAAAAAATGGAGTTTTTAAAAAAAGCTAAAATCAATAAATACTGAACAGAACTGTACAGTACAGTGAGATGTTGTGTAAAGGACTTTCATGTATGCACAGCGCTCTGGTATATAAACTCCGGCACATATAGTATTAGGGATGGATATAATATACGATAGAAATATATATAAATATATAGTTGGGATATAATGAACAAAAATTTTCAATTTGGAATATATTTTAAGCTTATGATAATAATAATAATACTTTATAAAAATTACACTTTTTTGCCGTCAAATTTAATTCTCTCCCTTCCCTTCCAATTCACTATGATATAATGAACAAAAATTTTCAATTTGGAATATATTTTAAGCTTATGATAATAATAATAATACTTTATAAAAATTACACTTTTTTGCCGTCAAATTTAATTCTCTCCCTTCCCTTCCAATTCACTAAACCCTAAACTATTATACTTTTTAACCATTAATTTCTGACTGAATTATTTGTAACCATCTTTTCTGGTATACGAATTAGAGTTAAGGAAAGGGATCGACGTTTTGGGGCTTAAAGTGTATTATTGTTTATATTTATTTTATTTATTAGTCCAACAAATTCTTATTTGTTTCGCTATCTCTTATATATTGTATGTTCTGTTTCACTAAACGCTATGATATCTTATACGTGCCATTCCTGGCCATCAATTGCCATAAAAACATTACCCAATTAACTGTAACAACAGTATTATATATATTATATTTTCTTTCGGATAAAACAATACCAATAATAGTCACTAATATTTTTTTATTGACATACAATTCCCACTGATTGAAAGCGGTATTAGAAATATTTTAAATATTATTATTATTGATTACAATATTATTGTGTTTTTGTGTTTGATTTGATGGCATTGCATACTCTTTTTGCGAGTGACGCCTAAACCTTAATGTTAGGCAATAATAGGGCAGTAAAATGTATCCATAATTTGTGCTGCAAATAGTATATCAAAAGTTGATGCATACAAAATGAGTTCACTCAAAAACTCGACTAAACTATACTAAATGGCTTATAATATATATTAATACTAAAACCATAATCATTGATTGCATTGCCGAGTCTGTCATTATGTGATACAATAAATAAGCCCCTAATGCAATGCATTTACATTATATGTTGTAATGCAATATTTTTTCCGTATGAAAGTCAAAATATTTGTCCACCAAAAACATAATGTCTTCCCTTCACTGCACACACAAACACACAATATCTTATGCGCCGAACATTTCTTTTGCCCTAATTTGAAAATGTTGTGAAGAGAGAGAGAGAGAGAGAGAGAGAGAGAGAGAGAGAGAATCGGACGAAATGATGTCTATTAATAATAAAGAGAAGGGAAGTGTTGGAAATGTGGCTTAAATTCTCTTTTATTCATTTCTTATGGAACTATAATTGAGTTCTCACTCCTTTGACTGTCGTATCGTTTTTAATGTAAATTTATTTCTATATTTCATTTTCATCTCTTCTTATATTAATATTTATTTCATATGAACTTTACTTTTAATAAAGTGAAAGGAATTTCTCATTTCAATTAAAATATACACTCAGTTTGTGAGTACGGAATATGTGTTGAAAATATGTTGACATCACTAGTGTTGTTAACTGATGAGGAAAAAGGCTTTCTATTCAACATAATATCACATTTCGTTTCTTATATTTTATAATTCATTTCAACTCATTTTTTCGCACTTCAATACACTCTTGTCTTTCATTTACTCAAACTTTTGGCTTCAATTCATATAATTATTGTTTTACTTACGAGAGTGTAATAAATAGTTTGTCGGTTCTCTCGGTTCCCATTCTCTCACTTTTTCTACAATCAATACTGAACTCCAATTCATGACAAAATATAGCGCCCTCTCTCTCAACACTTTCATCCGCTTTACTCTTCAATATTATCATAATTTCTCTTTAAATCATTTTAAATAAATACATTTGGTTTTGAATTTGTTTTAATTTTAAAATCAATGAAAAAATAAATAATTTCATTAAAATACAAATTCTTGAATAAATTTCTTTCGTTTTCAAATTTAAACCAAAATTCTCAAAATTTGCAAAATATATTTAAATTCTTAGTAGTTTTTAAATAAATAAAATAGATTTTATTTATTATTTTAATTAATTTTTTGCTTCAAATACCATATAATAATTAGGACTTATTTATATTTTATTCATAAATAAAATGCAAGAATTTCTTAAATAAGTCTTAATTAATGTTTTCGTTTCTAAACATTAACGAACCAAACCATGTATTCTATTGAATCCAAAACGAGTATTACTGTTCTGTTGAAACATTTATATATATGTTGTAAATAAAATTTTGCTAATTTTTATACCTTTTCATTGATTTTTAAGTCTATTGTATAATAAGTTTACGTCTTCTCCAGTTATCCTCCCCTTAAGTTTTGGTCTCAATTCTTAATGTTTATTAACATTTTAAAAAGAAATCTTATTTTTCTTTATTCATCTCATTATATGACAAATAAATTCTAAGATTAGTTTATTCTGAAATTAAATTTAATGAGAAAAAGTAAAAATAAACTTTGAGTAAAGAGAGTGCGGCCAACGTTTTCACTCTAGTTTACATTTCAATATAATTTATTTAAAAAATAAACGAAATAGTATTGAATATAAAATTCAATTCAATGACTCGGATATATATTTTGACTTTTGAATTAAGATTTATTTCTCATTTACCACTCGTTAAATGAAAAATTGGTATCAAAATAGCTAATGAGACATGTGTTAGTATACCTGAGCCTAAGTCCCACATCATTAACATTTTTTGGCAAACTCTGTGCTGTTGTTAAGAAGGATAAAACGGGATTTCATTTATTTTGGCACATATTTCGAGAGCATGTATTTTAGGGAAAACGACTGGCAATGAGCGCTCATAAGCCTAATGTGTAGACATTTATGTGTTTTCTTAAACCCTATCAACTAATTTCCTCTCTCTCTCTCTCTCTCTCTCTCTCTCTCCAATGTTTACACACCTCCAGAAGATGTGACTTCAATTCACTGCACTGTCGACTGATTAAACCCAGAATTATGCTGTCTTTATATAATTGGTGTCTAAAGTCTCCGTTTAAATCCAAAACTGTAGCCATATTTTAACAGTTTATTTGTTCAGTATTTGTGTTCACAGAAGAAGGAGAGGGAAAGAAAAGAGAGATAAAGAGTGAGAATGAGTGAGAAAAGCGCGAAGAATATTCTTGAAGTGAAAGAAATTGAATATTAAAAATAAATGTGTGAAAAGCAAATGCTTTTGCAACAAATTTGCAGCATTAAAGTTGTTCATACTTTTTCACTGCTATAGTAAAGCTATTTATAGTGTATGTTATGTTAATTTTTTGGGTAAGACTTAGCGAAGCACTGCATTAATCGGGAAGAGTGTGTTCCCCAGCGGTGCCTAACATTTACCAGTGTTTGCAATGTTTAGTCAATTTTGAATGTTTGATCGGTAGCTCCACTAGACTTATCCAATGTGTTAAACCAAACCATAATTTATTATTATTATATATATTTCAAACATTCCGTTTCTTTCTCTCCTTTCCATTAGACATTTGGTTCAGTAAAACACTATTGCGTTAACGCATCACTACTGGCGCTAAAAATACTCATTTGTAACCCGTTTTAATTGCAAATAAATTATCAACAAATTGAGGCCTAAAAATAATAGTCAGGTTTGTATTAATAACTTTTTACAAAATGCATGTACAAACACAACATATGTTTTGACAAAATGATTACTATTTCTCAATTGGCGTCACTTTATTGGCATTCATAACAAATTGCATTTACAATACAAGAGAGCGTAACACAAAAAATCTCAAATATAAAGATATTTTTCAATTTTTATTTCGACAAAATTTTCGTTCAAACAGAGAATATTCGCATTTCTTTTCTCGTTGTTTAGCAAAGCGATTGATTCGTTCAATATTTGACATAATATGAGATTTTTTTGTTTGCCAGTACACCGAAGGCCAACTATGGCATCGATACCATGTTTGTTATGTGCACCGGTATCTCAATGTCTTATATATATTAGGTATGAATGCCTGAACACAGTTTGTGATCAATTTCTAACGAAATGCTCACAAGAAAAATGCATTTTTATTTGAGAAGTTACCGGCGCTCTGTTGTGCCCGTCTGTGTTACTGTCATTCAATTTCAGTCCCCATTATATACTGAGATTCAGTATTCACTTTAATTTAACTGCTTTTTCCATAGACTTATAAATACATAGAATATGCAGAAAATGATTGTATGACTGTCTCTATACGTATGTCTACACAATATATCAATTGGATTTGATATCACACGATACACACAAACAGCTATTTCGACACTTTATTATTTAGGCCCTAAAGACAGGCATACTATCAAATTAAACTCCAATAGGCTCTCACATAATAGCCTGTATTGCAGTCAAAATAGACTGAATGAATGCACGGACACAATATTGTTTCTCTTAACACGAATCCTGGGAGGAATGGAGAGAGAGAGAGAGAGAGAGAGAGAGAGAGAGAGAGAGAGAGAGAGAGAG